>CABIKL010001106.1:0-16957 GCA_902196195.1 Aptinothrips rufus | reverse complement strand
GAAAAATGTCTAAGGAAATGAAACGCGCAAGTATGGACGGTACGGTTTTCAAGTCCCGAGAGCCGAGCCTCGCTAGCTGACCGAGCCCCAGCCGAGTCAATGTGTCGTCTTCGGGCTGCGGAGCCTCAAGTGACGTAGTCTCAGCAGAAAGTTCACTGGAAATTCCAATGTGGTAACTTACCTATCGCACAGCTTGTATGTTAAAAATAGTACTCCCCCATACATTTGTTGAGAACCAATGGCGGGAGTGATAAAAATTAACACACGTTCACTCCTGCCCTTGATTTCCACGACATACATGAGAGATGTGTTAAAAAATTATCACTCTGTCCAAGCATTATCACATCCCAATTTCCAGTGTTGCTAACGTTAACGGCGTTAATGCGTTAACGGTCCTCATTAACGTTAACGCGTTATCGTTAATGGTCCAGCCAAATTTAAACGCGATAACGTTAACGTTAAATTAACGCGAACGTTAACTTCGTAACGCCGTTAATCCGTTAATTAACGTTAACAACCCTGGTCGCAAGGGATTTATTGAAATCGGCTGACTGGTAGGAAATGTCAAGTGACAGTCTCGGAAAAAGTCTCTGTTCTTTGCTATTCCAATCAAATTTTTTCTCTCTCCCTTCTGACGTGCGAGGACTAAATGATTTTTGTTAGCAACTCACTCTGCTGTCGACCTCGTAAAAGATTGGCACCTTCCCGTCGCCTTTCAGTTGATGAATAAGAGCAGACAAGTCGTGCGGGGACTCTTCCAGTTTGTATGCGTTACGTTGACATTAGCGTAGACTGGCTGGAAACTGCTCGGAAGTCCCTCGCGATGGCACCTTGCAATGAGTTCACTTTCACTTCGAACTCACGAAGCTCTGAGTCTCTAATAAGGAATCTGTTCTCTTTACTCCCTCTTTTACTCCTGTGGTAACTTACTATAGTGCCCAGACGTGCCTTATAAGCTCTCTCCTTCTAAATAAGTGTCCGATGGACGAGACCTGAGACCTCTGGACCATGCGGCCCAGGCCTGCCAGTCAGGCTGCCGCTATCTATTTACCCACGCGCTGAGAGAATTGTCTGCCTGTGCACCTGGTCCCTGGTCTGGCTTCTCTCTCCGGGAAATCGACCCCCCTTCCACCGTCATTTTCAGGGCGAGGAGATCTTTACTTCTCGCCAGACGAAGACAAATTCCCTCCACGGGGAAATCCTCCCGGCCACCGAAGCACTACTGCCGTCTGCCGCCCCACGCCGCCACCTCCGGTTGTACCTACGCAGGGGGTAGTTCTGTCCGGCGGGTCCCCCTGAGCTGCCCTGAGCTGGTCCGCTGAAAGGAACGGGTCGAGTCGCGCACTCAGACTACATTCAGCTTCCTCAGTTTTAAAGCATATTCTGTTTCGAAAGCAATATCATAATAAAAACTCAAAATTCTTGGGGTACGCGCAGTATATTTAAAAGAAATCCCCCCACTATCGCGTCCATATGACGTCCTTGCAACTCTTGTGAATTTTAACTTTATACAGACAGATTAATCGAACTGAAGATAATATGTGACCAGCAATTTACGTCAGCATTCCGGTCGTGGTTTTTGTGCCAACACCCTTCTTCCCTAAATGGCTCCACGTGGTTTGTGTACGTTCCGCTAGGTCAGGTCGGCGGTATGCCGCTCACGTTCGCCTGTGATCGTCGCGCCAGCCGGTGCCGTGTGGCCTGGTGGCATGCCTGGTGGCTCAGCCGGGTGTGGTGTGACGCCTGTCTGGCACGAATGCGTTAAGTGCTGGCAGAAGACGGGCTCGTCAGACCAGAGCATTTCTCCATTCACTCTTTTCTATATCCTTTTCAATCAATCGCGTAAAGAAACGGATGAAGAAGGGAGAAGGAATGAAACAAGAATAAAATTTAAAATAATTTTTAATATCAACTACATGGTTGAGAGCCTTCCTGGTGCATAACTACATTTTTCTAATTACAATTTACAAAACATGGCATACAATTCAAATATTACACACACTAACGAAATTATGGAAACAGTACAAGAACCAATACGAAGGAACTAACTGAACTCATTTATCTATGAATATACAGCTAATGTCTGCATTACAAGGTTTTCATCACTACTTATCAAGCCAATATGTACAAACAGTCGCAGGCCGGGATACAACAGAGGGCACTACAATATGACACGTAAATAATCAAAAGAAAATAATCTTCTTTAAGAAAAGAGGAAACAAAGATTAAAATTTAAGGTTGACCAGAGGATGGAAATACAGTAATAGCAATTTTACAAAAGCGTTGTTGGATGATAACATCAGTTGTTTGGCGACAGTAAAGATAAGTTCCATAATAATTTTTGATACTGATTGAGGTTTGTAGAACCGGAAAAACTACAAATAGGTTCTTTTACATGCCGAATGCATTAATCTAATAGCATGATGAGGAAAATTTAACTTTGGCCAAAATCCACGTTTACAAGATACAAATCAAGCTTTAAAATACTTATGAAAAAATAATTCCCTCTAACACAAGAAATAAGTTAAATTGTTATTTACAATTCCCAAAACACAACTTATTCATAATTTTTCATATGAAAATAGAATACAGCATTATAAATGAGAAGTGATGCACGTCAAAAGCTTGAGAAAAAGAATATGATAATTCATTAGTAACTTGATTTCATTAAAACATAATGTTCATATTTTAGCCGTCCTCTATTGACATAAAATGTTGATCAAGACAAATAAAAGCTGAAGATGCAGAAAATCATCCACATCAGGAGATAAATACATACACTAATCCAAACAAACACAAATTCATTTCAATCAGTATGTAAAAATAAAAATCTTATCAAAATACTAGTTTACACATTTATAAAAAGAAAGTTTCATTAGTATGTTACTACTCTCGCACTTTGTACCAACACACATGTGCCGCAACTCACACATACAGTCTTTCAAACACAACATTTTATGCCAACAGGAAATCAGAATTAACAATTTGAACAGTGAGTCAACTTTTTGGAATAATGAATGAAATGTGCAACCCAAATATTACAGTTTATCTCTTAGGCACTTAATTTTCTGGACAAAGTAAGCTTCCAAGGACTCAGCACACTTGTAGAATGGAGACTCCTTTGGATTGTAATATCTACAGTTGTCAAAAATCTTTGTCATATCAGCTATGAACTCGCTGAGTTTCTGGTAAGACCGTTCGTTTATTCTAAGTTCAATTGTTTGAAGATCTGAAAAAAAAAAAAAAAAAAGCAGACATGAATTAACATTTGTTGAATAGTGCAGGCGATAAATACAGCAATGGATATTAAAGTATGCTCACCCATAGGTTCTTTAATAACTTTGTAGTAATCAGGAGCCTCATTAGGGTCTACTGGTTCCATGAAAGGCCAAGCACTCTTGTGAGTCTGTAATGAAGATAACACCAATTAATACTGTCAACTTTCAGAGAGAGCTATTAACTAGTAGTTTTAGACAGCTTGATACTTACTTGCAACTGCTTATATAATTTACGAAGTGAATCATAATCTTTGTGAGACAGGTTCTTCATATTAACACTGTTTATAGCAGTGCTTTTCTGACAGTTAGGACAAGTGTATTCATCAATATTGTCTGCTTCTGACTGCAATATACCAACACATCGGCCATGGAACCAATCTTGGCAGCGATCGCAGCAAATGTAGAATCTGAAAGAATACAACAACATGAAGAAAGGCATAGCAAAATGCACAAAACCATACAAAAGCAAAGTGAATACTCACTGAGATTCATCATAAGGCTGCTTGCAAAGACAATAAAGCTCCTGTGTATCCCGTGCATGACGGCATTCAGTACAAACAAACTCTGACATAGTTTTGCTCATCTCCTCTGTGATGCCAACACAATCTCCATGGAACCAATTGTTACAAAGGTCACAGCCGACGTAGAATTTGGTCTCATCGTATGGTGTTCTGCACAGGCAGTACAGTTTCTCTTTGCGACGGGAGCCACGGCCTGGCGGGGACTGGTCATCGCTGCGTTGTTTTGAGGAAGGTCTTCCTTCTCCTCGAGACTGCTTCCTGCTACGCTGGCCGCCACCCCCAACGACAGTCGGGGTCCCAGTCGTGAGGGCAGTAGCCGCTGTGGCTTGAGACTTGCGTCTCGCACTGCCACTCGCAGAGTTGCCGGCACTGCGGACCTCGTCCTGCTTGCTGCGTTCAGCTTTGGTGCGAGCTGCCAGCTCAATAGATAGATCTTGCTGTAAATAGAAAATGATGGTGGATCAGTTTAGCTTAATATCACTGCAATAAAATTGCAACTGCACTGCTATTTTTACAGAATTGCATGTCTGACCTGAATTTCTATCTGCATTTCTTTCTCCAGTAAAGCCCGTTTTTTCAGAATATCTTTCTTGAGTAGTTCCTTGTGGCGGAAGAGTAGAACTTGTAGCTTGGTATTCACAGCTGCACGTCTGCGCTCATCTGCAGCCTCTTTCACTTTCTCTTTACGGGACTTTGAGCTAACTGGTGTCCTTTCTGGCTTCTCGATTCTTTCTTCCACTACAGGCCTGAGGATAAAGATGAAATTGAGTTGAAGTAAATGAAATTGATCTGATGTGCCATAGGAAGTACGTGATAGACTGACAACTTACTTTGGTTCAACAGCAACCTTTGTTGCCTTGCTGCGCTTAGGAGGAGGAGGATCAAAATGCTGAACAGGTTGCGGAGCAGGCTGAGGTGCAGGTTGAGGAGCCGGCCTCTTCTTTGCAGGTGGACGGCTGGGGGGAGGAGGAGGGGTAGGAGCAACTGGGGTAGTAGCTGGATCTTGCTTCACAAGTTTCTCTTGGAATCGTTGCAGCTGGAGAAGTTTCTCTTCAATCTCTGGGTTCAAATTTTCTTGCTTGAGAGCACTCCGAATGGTTTGCTGAATGTAGTCTGGCGTTACAACAAACTTGTTACCTGTGCCAGACGCTGCAGCTTGTTCAAGTGTGGGTGACACAAGGCCAGATTCTGAAATACATCAAGGGGTTGGCTTACTAACAATGTATTTTATTCAAAATTTCTGGGAGCTGTCTAGGAGCTCTGATAAGCTCACGGCACTTACCCAGTTGGCTCTGAGGTTGACCATTGACCAATACTTGTCGGCTGTTCACTTGGATTGCTTGTCCAGCTATTTGTCCCTCTGGTAGTGCCTTCAGCAACTTGCGAGGAGACTGTGGGGTAGCAGCCAAAGCTGGCGATTGCGCAGCAGAGGCGGATGTTGCTGCCTTGGGAGGATGGACAGCTAAGTAGATTTTGGTTGGGCCAAGAACACCAGCTTTGTTACCCTGGGCTTGAGCTGCAAAGAGAGCGAACAAAATTAAAAGTGCTCCCTCCAATGAAATGTGATGACTACACATCTGACTGATAACAGATATGGCCTGAACCGAACATTTACCTTGCAACAACTGCTGTTTCACCTGGTGCTGAACGAGGGTCAGCTGCTGCTGAGTGAACTCAGTTCCTTGCACACCTTGGAGGACGATGCGCGGGCCTTGCCCAGTGTTTATGACCTGTGCAGTGATACACTTGATGACTGTACCTGGTGGCTGTCCAGACATAAGGGTCTGCTCAATCTCTCGCTCCTTCTCCTCCTCAGTCTGCAAACAGAAAAAGAGACCATGATAAAGACTTGGCTTCCTTCGCAAGGCCTCAAACTCTTAACATTTTTAACAACACATGCTTGCAAATTTCAAATATTTGTCAATACCTTGACTGGTGACGTGAGGGTTGGTTGGGGTTGTTGCTGTTCCTGCTCGGGCTGTGACTGCTGCTGAACTTGTTGGTCAGACACATCCTGGCTGCTCTCAACAACAGTTTCACTTTCTACTTGTGGCTCGGAAGACACCTCCTCTTGCGCAGGCTCCACTTCAGGAGCGGGCAGCACTACTTTGGCTGGAGTCTGCTCTGCTTGTACATTTTGCACTTGAACTAATTGGGTCTGCCAAACAAACCGGAAAGAGACAATGTTAAGATATATTCAAAAGGATGTTATCGAAGGACAAATGTTGTATTAGAAGGCTGTGCTTAAATCACCCCCCTCCCACCCCATAAAAGAAGAAAATTGAACCATGCTTTCATGCACCCACCTGCGGAGAAGGCAGCAGTACCTGCCCTGACTTCAGCACCAACTGCTGCTGCACCTGTGCTTGGGACGGACCAGCCGCACGCAGCACAATGTTCCCCACACCCACCATCTGCCACACATGCATAGGCATTGCTACAGTAGCGTATATAAGACACACAGCACTTGAGCGAGGACAGCATTTTAAATTTGTAATACATGAAATATTGCAAACATTAAAAAAAGGACTGATGATAAATTTTTTCCCAAAATATAAGGGTGTCTTTCACAAATTACAAAGCGCGATTTTGACGAGTTTTGGCCCCTACCGCCTATACCGACATGCTTAACTCAAATTTTCTCCCAGATTTTGACCATTTTGCAATGAATGGAAATCACTCAAACTCATGTCTCAGATCCCTTTCTCTCCTCAAATGCATTACGTAATTTGTGAACGGCCCAATTATTTTAATCCGCTCCAAACTTTAACTGTAGCACACACAAACTTAAAATACTGATCCAGTCCAGTCAATCCACAGGAAATTTCAAAGCTAAGACATATAAATGTCTAGAACAGAGTTTTAAGAGAAATGTATACTCTTACAGAGATACAAAAGAAATAACTGTTCACTATATAGATGAAAAAACCCACAGATTCGAAAAGAATGGAGAAAGAATAGAGTCGCAATCAAAGAAGAGTCAAAATTGCAATTTCAGAAATTGATTCGTGGGCACAAATGACTACAATAAGAAAATCCAGCTAGTAAGAAGATCCAGCTAGTAACACTAACAGCAATCAATCTGCTATGGAAAAACCATGCCATCCCTTGGGCAGCTGGGCTTACCTGAGGAGCCAACGGTGGTACAGGAGCACCTGTTGTTGCTGGTGGATTCGGATTCCTGATGAGAACCTGCTGACCATTGATTGTGGCAATAGTCACTTTGCCAGAGGCTAACTGTTGAGCCAGATTGGCATTCGATACCAAAAGTTGCTGACCGCCAGGAGTGTTCTGAACAATGATCTTGTTCTGTATTACTTGTGTTGCTTGTCTCAAGAGAACAGGTTGTGCCTTTCCTTGAACAACCTTTGTAGCAACTGGGCTTGCAGATGCAGTGGTAGTAGCGGCATTTCCTGTTGTGGCCGGCGACTGAGGAGTACCTTGAATGGCCTTCACGATGGTGGGTGTCTTGGGAACAAGGCCAGTGTTGACAACCTGCAATCTCTGGCCAGCAGCAATGACCTGTTGGCCTGGCTGTGGGGCTGTTGTGTTTAGAACATGCAACTTTCCATCTGGCATCTGAACAAGTTGTTGACCTAGAAAACAACAGGAGGAAAGTTCAAGAACAACATAACTTTAGGTTGGAGCCATTAACTTTCTCTATAAGGCGATTTTCAAAGCAAAGAATAAAGGGAAAAAAGAAAAAACTGACCTGGCATCAAACCCTTGACTTGAATCTTGCCGTCAGGTTGTTTCAGAATCTGGACCCTCTGCTGAGGTGAAGGAGGGGCCTGTGCCTGAGAAGTGGGAGGAGCTCCCTGGATCTGAACAGTTGTCTGCGCCTGCCCGGGTTGAGGCTGGATCTTGATGAGTGACTGTTGGCCAGCTACCTGCACCGTCTTGGGCAGAATACTTGTAGGGCCAGACATGACTTTCGTCCCATCACTGCTCTTGGTCATGAAAACTCTCCTTGTGTTCATGACATTCTTGTTGCCTGTGCCATTGTTCAGTAGTGAAGTGAGAGCTGTCTTCACTTGCTGTTGGTGCCCGCCTGGGGATGCTGGTATGGCAACCTTGGCAACCATTTTCACAGTGCCATCAGCACCTGAAAAATTATATAATATTATTAAAGGAGAAGTGACTATTTAAAACATAGTTAATAGATAATCTTAAGATCATAAAATATTACCTTGGGCTTGAGAAGCTGGCACCAATTTGACCACCTGGCCCCCTGCCATTTTTACAAGTTGAGTTCCACCACTCTCAAGAGCGCGCTTCTGTTGATGTGCTGCTCGTTGCAAACGCAATTGCTGTTCCATTTTTTCTTTAATTTCTGTGGGATTTCCCTTGATTACATTCAGAGGTGAATCTGATCGCTGGGTATTGCCATCTTTAGTAAGAGCCCCAGCCTGAAGGTTTGGCGCTCCAGCCCGAGCTCTAGTCACAGTTTGAGTAGCTTGGCGCTCTAATAATTCTCCATACTGCCTAATGTTCCATAATTCAAGCTTGTCCTCATCCAACCACTCCTCAGTGACCTGAGGTTCTGTGTTTTGAGGAGATTCAGCCCGTTTACGTTTACGGAGTCCACTTCTAATAGATGTCACCTCTAAATATTGGAGAGAGAAAAAATAATAATAATTTAAAAATTAGATGAATGGATATTAACATTGACCCCAAATGAACAATTTGGACAAAATCATGAAAGTACGAACAGTTAAGAGTATATCTTACCTCGAACAGTTTTGGGCAACTCAAGGGGAATAACCACTTTCCGCATCAAGTACTGTGTTCTATCATTGAACTGCCCCAAGTGTCTGTGCTTGAGTATCTCCATGGACATTATTTCAGTGTCAGTGGTCACTTGATGTTTACCATCATTAGTTGGTGGTTTAGCCTGAGGGCAAAAAGTTACATTATACATTGTAGATCAAGACTAAAATGACAACTTAATGTTCACAAGACTTTTCATGTTATTTCCCATAAGTGTGGGATATTTACCATCATGTCATCCCAGCGCAAGCTAGCCCACATTATGCGGAGCTGATGAGCAGCAGCAGCGAGAGAGCGAATGTTGACAGTGCGATACAGCCAGCAGGTTTTGAAAAGGGGACGAGAGCACTGGTAGGGCCATGCTTGCGGATTAGCCTTTGCTTGATGGTGGAATCCGCTCACAGACATCTTTCCTCCCAATCTTGCTAAACGTCTGAGTTCATGCTGGGATAACACCAACGCACTACGCTTTTTGGAACGGGTTTGGAAAGTGGAACATTGAGGATACTTGACAGGGGCGCGTTTCCTCCTTCTATCACCAACTACAGTTGTTGTACGTTTAAGATACACTTTCCCACATGTACTAGTGGTAGAGTACATCTTACCCTCATCTTCTTTACAAACTGTTGCTTGCCTTATTGATGAATGACCTCGAGTGGATGTGACTCCACCCTGGTTAGCACGGACAGCCATGGCACTGTGATCGACTCTTCTCTTTGATGTTAAAATCGAATTTAGAAGAGAGCCCCTACAACCAAACAGAAAAAATTATGTTTATATTTTTACCAATTAAAACAATGCATCAGTAATTCGTTAAATCAGAAATCACAATTACTCACGTAGCTGAAGAAGTTGATGTCACTTGTGTTGTGCTTGTTTCACAAACAGTTTGAGCATTACTAACATTCATACTCTGAACCACTCCACCAACGATTTTCACTTGCTGGTGACTTGTTGTGACAACCTGACTGGTCGTGGTAGTCGTCACGGACACAGAGGCAGCTTCTGACTTTCCAGTTACTTCGATATCTTCATTTTTCACTTTAATATCATTGTCATCTTTAGTTTCAGTCTTAACATCAGATTCAATTTCATTACAATTAGATAAGGTTGTGTCAGAAACTTGGATGTCCCCTTCCACCTCTTCAGAAGAGCTTTCCTTTTTCTTCTCTTGGGAAGCCACTTCTTTAGCGTCACTTTCTTCACTCTTCACTTTGGTGTCATCATCACCCATCTTGCCATCAGGAGAGGGCTCTAACTTGACTTCATCTTTGGGTTTACGTTGCACAGGACCAGCAACGGAGTTCAAATCAAAATCGCAAGTAGTTGCTGCTGCCACAGCAGATTCCAGATCCTTAAGAATAGCATCACTGATAACCTCTGCAGTTTGCTCTTCTGAAAAGAAAATTATCAAGGAAAAAGAAATCAGACAGGCACCAACCATGCTGATAAAATTATAAAAATGAAATTTTAAAAAGGGGATACGCACCTTCTTTCACTGGTTCAGCTTTGAGCACTTTGGTTGAGGCAGCATTTGCTTTTCTGAGAAGAGCAAGAAGTTCCCTGCGTAGTCTTGTTTTCTGAGAGCATAACGGTGAGTAGCAAGTGGTTGCACATGCTGCTGAGAGTTGATTGCTAGTGTTAATAGGATCTGAAAATATTGTAAGTGTAAGTCTTAGTGATAAACTACTGTACTACACCCATAAATTAACACATTTTTGAAGATACTTCGGGATCAACTCACTTGGTTCCTGTTGTTTACACTCTTGAGAATAGCACTGCAGACCCTTTCCCAGATTGTTCAGGCTATTATACTGCTGTTTCAGAACGGCTACACGGCGTGTTAAGACATTTAAATTGCTTTCCCGATCCTTAGGCTTAGCATTTCCTTGGAACATGCCCTCAAAAGTGGTATCTGCTTCGATATCACTTCCATCACCTTCTTCAGCATCAGGCTCAGGTGATTCAGTTTTACCCGGCTCCTTATTCTGAAACACAGGATTTAGTTAGATACTGAGAAAACATATCCATAAAACTGAGCCGTAGTAGAATCAGCCTCACCAGATGAGATAACCGGCGTTCTTCGAGTACTTTCAGAGCAGTTCGTCGACTAAGCAGCTCATCCAAACGCGATCGGCGAGCAACTTTGGGGTAGTGCAATCTAGCATTTGAACTCAATGCAGCACTAATATTTATCTCTTCAAATTCACTTATGGGAGGGAGGACTTTTAAATTACGTAGAGCATCTGTAAAAAAAAGGACATTATGTAAAATTTAGATTTTTATTATATTGAATTAATGAATTTCAAGTGCAGTAGAAAATGAACACATACTTGCTGCAGCAGGTGTTAATCCATACGACTCCAAGTCACGACGATCTACATCACTGGCAGTTTTACCCTCCTTCCACCTCTTCTCCAAGAACTTGTATGTGTTGGGATCAACCTGCATAAGCTTCACTCCCCCATCATCTATAGAAAAAAAGAAAACAGACATTGTGATGAAAAAAGAATCAAAATTTAAACATGGATGAAAATTTTGCACAGAAAATAAAAAGTACTAATTAAGAATTACCATTTTTGACTTGAACCAAAAATTTCTGAGGTCCAGCTCGTAAGCCCATTTTATGACAGTCCTGAATAACGAACCGCCGTGTTGCTGACAGCCAAAGCCAACCCCACTGACCATGAACACGATATTCTTCACCTTTTTGCTTCCATACAACATGTCTAAGCCCCAGAGTATACTTCACAAAATTGTAAGTAAGCCTGTTTCGCTCTTCTTCGTCCTAGAAAAGGAACAGATTGATAATCAATGGGACTTATTTGTAACCATTAAGTTAATTTTATACAAACAAAGTTCCAATGACAGAATGTATGTACATACCTCTTTCTCCTTCTTCTCCTTCTTTTCAATTCTCTTACGCTCCTCTCGGTCATTTGCTGTACTTCTCTGTAGTTTAATATGTCCAAGCTGGTCATGCCATACGGCTGCAAATACAACTGGCTTGATGCATACCGAGAGCACAACTAAAGCATGAGCAAAGTCCCTAGGAACCACACATTTTCCAACATTTTCAACCCATGGCTTTCGCATCAAATGCCAATTTGGATGCATGAAAGGGGCCTGAATGCTTGATTCCAACTGCAGAATAGTCAATCTCAGGGTGTTCACCAGAATAGATCTTGCACCTGAAATTAAAAAAAGAAAAAGACTAAAAGTTATCACATCCAAACAGAGAGATACTAAGAATGATATTCCCACATTCTCAAATGAAATAATCTCACCATGTGTAGGACCCATCCATTTAAATTCAGCAGCTGGTGTCAAAGAAAATTTGTGGGACAAGTGCCTTTTCTTGTCCCTTTCCTCATTGCGCTGTGGCTTGTTCAGTGCTGCAGGATTAGTAGCATAGTGATTGGTGTAATTTTTGAATGCATTTTCCATTCCCAGCTTAAACAGAAATGTACCTGTTAGGACAGAGAGGTGTAAAATTAAATTTGTTGTAAAAAGATAACTAGGATAGTTTCATCAAGAGGCTTAAATTAACTTGGCAAATTATCACTGAGCATTTCATTTTCTAATTTTAAAGTGACATGTCTCAATAAGAACCTTACCAGTTGCAATTTGCTGAGCTTTCAGCCGAGTCAAACGTGTCTCTTTGTCTAAAAGACCGTCTTTTTCATCGTCTTTAGAACTAATGGCAGTGCTGCGCCTCTTCAGGTCATCCATGTTGAATGTTCTAGGTTGTAGAGAGCCTGTCTTGGATCGGGTCACACGCTCAGAGACTCTCCGACCTTAAATGAAGAAGGGAAAACATTAAAATCCTTCACTCAAGCAGACAGTGTGGCTGTGAAAATGATGGATTACTTACGGGTGGGAGTTTCATCTTCCTCCTCTTTATCTTCACTTTTGACACTATCCGGGCCACTTTCGTCTCCTTTAGAGAGAGTCACTAAACCAAAAATATTTGAATGACTTGTATGATGAGAAAAAGTTTTGACCAATAAAATGAAACAAAAAATAAACTGGAGTTGTACCTGTTGTCGTTGTTGTAGTTGTAGTAGTAACTGTCGTAGTTACTTGTTCAACATCTTCAGTTTCCCTTGTGGTCGTTGTTGTAGTGCTGTTCACAGACTCAGATGCTTCCTGCAAATGATAATTTTAAAAGGTAGTGGAGCAATCTATGACCTATAAGTAAAACAAAACACTAAAATTAATTATTATTTTTTTATTATTTTAAATCCTTACGATTGTCACCGGAGAAGAGCAAGAAACTTCTTCTTCAATGGTAGTTTCCTCATCACAATGCAAATCATCATCCAGCATTATGCCATCTCTCTCTCTCCGACGCCTTCTTTCCTCGTCTTCCCTGTCTTGTTTTTCCTGAGCCTTCCTCTCTTCTTCCTCCCTAATCTTGCGCTCAGCTCTTTCTTTTTGGGCTTTGACAAGTTGTGCTATAAAAGAAGACAAAATAAAATATATACAGATTTAGCCAGATAGTAAGAAAGTTTCCCTTAAGGACAATGAGTGAAGAAGAAACTTTAGAAAATAATGACTCACCATTATCATAATCAAAGTATGACTTCTTGTTTCCCTTGCTTTGACTGGTAAGCTTTTCAGTTATTTCCATTTGACGCACCATTTCCTCTCTGAAATCACTTAGCTCTCTACAAAGAGCAGCTTCCATATCATTGGCATCCAATGAGTCAATCAGCTCATCCAATTGAGTAGGTGTACTGTAATACCAGACCTCACCATCCTCACTCTCTCTGTAAAATAAATACAAACAAATTTTTTTAAAAAAATTACGTAAGAGAGCAATCATGAAAGATGGTAGAGAACGCTATCTTACACAAATAATCTTCTGCACAAGAACCAGTATTTTCTGCCATGGCGGTCAAATCCTAAGTGTTCTTGCCTGCACAGATTTCCGTTTTTTTCCACATCAGGGATACAATCCATAACACCAGGTACCTTAATCAGAAACAATTTCTTAGACCCAAATCTCAAAGAATTCAAAGCAAAGGACCTCACATGAGAATCATGATTCTAACTCACCCTATTGGCCTTACAAAGATTACATTGCCAATCTTCAGTTGGAACATCACCCAGAGGAGGATCTACACACTCTAAATGGAAAACTGCAGGACATGTCTCACAGCACAGGAGATCACCCAGACGATGACAAATGCGGCAGTGGTCATCATAATGGAATTTGACTTAAAGCAAGAAAACAAAAGGAACAATTAATACCCAAAATGACATACTTTGAAAGACTTACACAGAATGCCAACAAAAGCATTAGATCACAATATTACACACATAGAAACATCTAAAGTCAACAACAAATAGCGCTTAAAAAGAAACAGCAAGTAGGAAAATATTGTACACAAATTGAAAGAAACTGATTGATGCTGTAGTAAAGGAAAACTTAAGCTATATCTTTCATTCGCATGGGACTCACCTTCACTTAGTAAGTCTTCACGAACAGGGTTCGTAATCAGAAACTGGTCAGTAAGAAACTGTAAAACTTTTAATCTTGTTTCAGTAGAGGTAAATGGATATTCACAATTATTCAGGAGTTCTAAAACATTCTGGTCAAAATTACTGTCACTTTCCACAAACGCTCTCAGCACTTCAGGCCACGTCATTGAATCCACAAAAAAGAGAGTAACGTTCACAGTATCTTTTTGATCTAAAGCTCCAAAATGGGTCTGTTGCGCATCTTCCTCTCTAAGTATTGCTTTCAACAGTGTTATGTGAATCTCAGCAAGAAGAATACTTTGCTCCTCACAAGTAACTGCAGCACAGAAGTCCTCCACTCTAAAAGGCGATAAGCGAACCAGCGCTCTGAAATGACGCAGGACTTCATATATGCTCAAGGCATGCATCACTAATTCACGAGGAACCAATAAGTCTTCTGATGGTTTAGGTAGTTCTAATGGGGGCAATTCTCTATTCTGCAGCCACAAGGGCTCAGGACTGGGGGCTCTTTGATAATAAGTCCTGCGAACACCACCATCCGCAGTGCTGAAGCTTGATAACGAGAAGTCACTGTCGCTTGAGGGATCCTCACGACCAAAACTGTCTTCACTTTCAGTCTTGAGATCGTCATCGTCTTCACTTTTGCCACTTGATTCATCACCAAAGTCAGAACCATAATGATATTCTGAATCTTTTTCGTGGATAGCGTCAGGGTTATAACCTCTTCTGTGAGAGCCATAACCTCCTCTGCCCTTCCTTGAGTGTTCTCTGCCTCCCCGTCCTCGTTTCTTCCGCCTTTCCCGTCCAACAGGAGATGATGCTCGAGATGGTGTGGGAGTACTTGGCTGTGAGTTGGGGGTATCAATACCAGTACCCTGCTGATTGAGAAGGTACTTTGGCTTTTTCATGAGATGGTATTGGAACTTCCTCGGCCTTTCCATTACGACGGATTTGGGGGGCCGCCCCCTCCTTTTGGTGCCTCTTCCAGTCATCTTGTCTGCTTGATGTCAAAGGCTTATCACTTATTCACACGTGGTTCACACAAACACTTCATTGTATACAAATAGTACTGACACAACTACACGAAAACGTAATCCATGTTTACAGTCTGGTCTTTGCGCCATTTTTTACCTGGGTCACGTGACCAAGCAACCCCCAAAGAGTGAATTGTTCAAACAATATGATTTAAGCACCACCCCTAAGACCAAATCACTTTCACACTCTTGTTTTGTAGGTATCACAACACAAGCACTGCACAAAGCGATGAGCGCGGCAATTTCTACGCACTGACGCGAAATAGCAGGCGAAAAGATAGCGTCCTACATGCTATGATACGGTGATTCTGATTGGCTGATGCGGTACGCCGCCATGACACCACTGAAATGATTATCCACTTTGAAAAGGTTGAGACGCAGGTTAATGAGTCAAAGTATATTGAAAGAACAGTCCACAAGGACCAAAAACTTAGGCCTTCCGCACAAAAATAAAATTGAATTCGCGGTGTAACTAGAAATTTGGTAACGGTTATTTCACAAAAAACACTTGCCGCCCAATCCGCGTTAGGTTACTAGCGGCACGGACATCATGTAGATGGCAGCATAGTCAACGCGTACGCGTAGCGTTGACGCAGGAGCATCTTCGACGTCCTGCTTAGCTTGTACCGTGCCGCCGAGCCGCCGAGGCCGAGACCCAGACCGCGCACCGCAAAAGCGCGAACATAAGGGCACGGGCGCGCGGGATTCCTAATCTCAAAAGCGCTACCGACTCTGTCTGAAGAACCAGTATCAGAATATACCTGATTTACAAAATATGCTGTTCCTGTGCAGAATCGCATAGGTTTCATATAGTCTTTATTACAAAAGAGGAAAAACGAAAAAGGCGGCAAAATGGAGAGGATAGGGGACGCGCGCTCATGCTATCACACAGGATGGGGGACCATAGCATGTTTCTCCATATTTTGTCAAAAATGTACAACTTACGCTACTACGTTGTTACAATGCGCATGAATTTTGTTTATATTCTGCACATGAATTTGCCGTCTTCAAAAACTCTCGTTAATTCCCTTTTTTTAAGATTATTATTTTAAAATATAAATATAATTTTAAATAAATAAAAATATTCGTTTTTAAAAAATGATTTCTAAAAAAAATCCAATATTTTTCTAATTCTCATGCATGTCCAGTGAGAAATGGCAAAAATGTCGATGTCTATTCGATGTCGATTACACGCGATCGATGTCGAATAGATGTCGATCGGATCTAATCCACGTCGAATCGGCATCGAAATTTTTGCCATTTCTCACTGGGTGATGAGCCTCTCATTAACGATTCTTGTATTGTGATATTGATAACAATTTAATCATCGTTCAAGGCAGTTTTGTTGTTCTTAGGTACTTTTAGGGCCTACTTTTCATGACAAGCTGGTTACAGGCAGTCACCACAGGCAACTACCCAATCGCATGGTGTGCATAAATATGGCTGGAGTTTGAAATTGAATTTCAACCAAGATGTATTTATGTTTCTAAAGGATTTGGTGCAAAAGTCACTCCATTGGGTAGGTAATAGGGACCAACCCAGACAGCAAGGCACTGCTGGGAATGCGCTTTCCATTCGCAACAAATGGTCACGGAAGCGCCTTGAATTCCCTCAGTACCGTGCTGTAGCGGCAAAGCTTAATAGCGAAACTTCCCCGTCGTCCTAACATAGCTATTAAATCAGAAACAATAATTTAAGCTCATGCCAGACCGCACTGGCTACAACAGAATTGAACAGAAAATAAAAGAAAATTAGTGAACTGAGGGATCCAAACGATATCGCAATAGGGCACTTCAAAGAAGCCCAGAGCGGAAGTGTGAAGAAGGAAACGACATGGCGAGAGGGGGAGCGGGGCGGTTCCGCTGCG
>CABIKL010001105.1:0-16958 GCA_902196195.1 Aptinothrips rufus | reverse complement strand
CATTTTAACCACGTTTCATTTTTCATGACCTGCCGTAACATTGACCAAAAGTCAGGGAAAATCTCAGATTTTTGGACTGGAAGTCAGGGAAAAGTCAGGGAAATTGAAAATGGAAATCTGGTATGAACCCTGTATAAAAAATTGTGCATTCATGGTGCAACTAATTGGCACGGTCCGGTAGGGGTGTAACCAGGGAAGCACCTTGCGGCAGCAGGAGCGCCAAATTCTTATATACCTTTCACCTGATCAAAATTTTCTAATCAAAAAAAGTTATCTGGAGACTTCATTGTGACGAGGAAATTTTGATTAGGTGAAATGTGTATAAGAATTTTGAATTTTGACGCTTATGCTGCCGCAAGGTGCTTTCCTGGTTACTTCACTGCCGCACTGTGCCATTAACTTTTAACAGTTTGATTCTATTTTCAATGTTTCCTAAATCCACAGTATAATAACTTTTACCAGTTTTACTCCCACTCTTCAAGTAAGATTCCAATTGTTTCTTTCACATTCTTTCTTTTCACTTTGATCTCCAGTTGCTTTAAATTATGGCATTTATCGACGTAAGGATTTCAATGAGACAGCTCAGTATGTCATGTTCTACGATATGGGAGCATCTAGCACCACAGCAACTATTGTGAGCTATCAAGTTGTGAAGACTAAGGAAAGAGGTTTTGTTGAGTCACATCCTCAAGCCTCAATAGTCGGTGTTGGGTGAGCACATTTTCTGTTCCACTCTCTTTTTTTTTGTTGATTCTCTTACATATTCTCTTATGTTTATGATCATATTATCTATGTGCTTAATTTAGATATGACCGAACTCTTGGGGGGCTGGAAATTCAGTTACGACTTCGTGACTATCTTGGAAAGAAGTTCAATGAACTAAAAAAGACTCCTAATGATGTTTTCAAAAATTCTCGCGCGCTAGCAAAGCTTTTCAAAGAAGCTGGACGTGTCAAAAATATTCTTAGCGCCAATGCTGACCATTATGCCCAGGTAAACTCAATAATTTTTTTTATTTTACATCATGGCACCATACATTTTTATCAGTTAAATCCATGCTTGTCTTCCTTTAAGGTCGAAGGCTTACTGGATGACATTGACCTCAAGATCTTGGTGACTAGAGAGCAACTAGAGGACCTTTGCAAGGATCTCTTCGATCGGATCCGCAGTCCTGTAGAGCAAGCCCTTAAGACTTCTGGGCTATCAATTGATGTCCTAAGCCAGGTAAAGTATCCCAATTACTTAATTTGGCCATCTTTTTCTTTCACATTCAATGCAAAATATATCAAAAAGTAAACTAAAAGATACTAGTTTCATGCAACTCTTACTCAAAGAATTTGCAGAATTAGTTAATCGGAAAGATATTTGAAGTTATGTGGTTACTGTGTAGGTGGTGCTTGTAGGAGCGGGTGCTCGGATGCCTAAAGTTCAGGAACACTTGCAAGAAATAGTCAAAATGGACCTTGCCAAAAATATCAATGCTGATGAAGCTGCAGCAATGGGTGCCGTTTACAAAGCTGCTGACTTGAGCACCGGATTTAAAGTTAAACCCTTCTTGACCAAAGATGCTGTTATTTTTCCTGTTCAGGTAAGTGTTAACTTATTGGCCAAACAAGTCGATGGTTTGTTGCTTTTACGCTGAGGTTTCAATTTTTTTATTCTACCGTAGGTCACATTTGAACGAGAAGTAGAAGGACAAACAGTTCCCAAGCAAATTAAACGCCTTTTGTTTGGTCCTATGAACCCTTACCCACAGAAGAAGGTTCTAACATTTAACAAGCACACTGATGATTTTTCCTTCAGTGTAAAATATGCAGATTTAGAGCATATTCCATCAAACGAAGTGAAGTATGTCTCTGGTTCTCCTCTTTTCTCCGTCTGTTTTGTTTTGTGTGTCCTCTTCTCTGGTCTTTTTTTCTGTATCGTCAACATAACTTATTTTCAGGAATCTTGGCCCTCTTGAATTACGCTCTGTGTCATTGACTGGTGTGGCAGATGCTCTTAACAAACATAAGGGCCCTAATGCAGAATCTAAAGGCATTAAGGCTCATTTCTCAATGGATGAAAGTGGAATCTTGAGTTTATTAAATGTTGAGTTGCTTGTCGAGAAAAATTCCACTAATGATGATGATGAGTCAGCATTCTCCAAACTAGGAAGTACGATTAGTAAACTTTTCACCAATGCCGATGAAGCTGAAGCTGAAAAGAAACCAGTAAGTGAAGAACCAGAGGAAGGTGGGGAAGAAAAAGAGGAAAGGGGCAAAGAAAAGGAAAGAAAAGATGAAAAACAAGATGAAACCAAGAAGCAGGAAACTAAAGCTGAAGAAAAGAAGGATGATCCAAAGAAGGATGAGGTCAAAAAAGAAGATGGTAGTAAAAAAGCAGAGAAGAGAACCCTAACAAAGATTGTTAAAGAGAAAATCTCAACAGAAGAGGAGCTATCAGGTATTGTTCCTCTGAACAAGGAAAGCTTACAAGAAGCTTTCAAGAAGTAAGTATGTTTTAATATGTTATTTTCACATTGAAAGAGACAATTCATTCCTTCCAAACTTACTTAAGTTTCATAATTTTAGGATACAAGCTCTCAATGAATACGATTCTCAACGAAACCGACGTGAGAGTGCTTTAAATGCATTAGAGAGCTATGTTTTTGATGCTCAGAATAAATTAGAGGAGGGCGAATATCAAGCAGCTGCTACAAGTGAAGAAATTGAAAAAATTAAACAGGGCTGCTCGGAGGTTTGTTATGTTTTCAAATCTGATATGAAATTACGTTGACATGGTTCTATATTTTCTGATATTATTTACAAATTGTATTTCTCTGCTGTAAATTAATGATAACTTCTGCAGTTGCATTAGTGTTGCTCACCTCTAAAGTGCCTTCACCCCGTCAGATTTCAGATTGGTTGTATGAAGATGGAGCTACAGCTGATGCTGATGCTTATGAGGCAAAGTTGTCAGACCTTCAGAAACTGACAAAACCATTGTACTCCCGTGTGTTTGAGCATCGCGAGAGACCTGAAGCAATTGCTGCATTACGTCAAGTGCTGAATGGCAGTTCAACATTCCTTCGTGACGCTCGGAACGTAACTGCTACAAAACTTGAAGTTGAAGAAAGTTGGGTCTTCACAGAAGTAGAGCTTAATACATTAGAAAAGTCAATTAAAGAAACAGAGCAGTGGCTAGTTAAAATGGAAAAGGAGCAAACCGAACAAAAGTTGTCAGAGAGTCCAAAAATGTCTGTTAAATCAATTGGGGAAAAAATCCATGTTTTGGACAGAGAAGTGAAATATCTTGTTAACAAAGCTAAAATTTGGCGTCCTCCAAAGTCTAAAGATGACATGAATAATGGTATGCTCTGTTCATTCTCACTTCTAATTTTCTCTTCTTGTGTTTTAATTTCCTAATATCTGGAACTTTGTTTCAGATGCAAAGAACACAACAGAGAAAAAGAGTGAATCAAAGGATCCTAAAGATGCAGAATCCAAAGACAAAGATTCAAAAGCGAAGGCTGAGGACAATGAGAGACCTATAGAGGACGATGCAGGTGCTGAAGCTGCACGTCAAGCAGACAATAACTCTGAAGAGGCAGCAGCTCAGCCACCCAAAGAAAATTCTCCTGCATCTTCAGAGGGAGAAATTTCAGAGCCTACTAAGAAAGGTATGTTGTTCATTTTTGATATATACCCCCAAGTCAGCCATTGTAAGTTCAATGCTGTGAAGACTTGATACTTGCTTTGCCTAGTATATCTTTCAAATGTATAAAAACTGTTATTTGTTTTAGAAACTGCGTAGAATTGAATGTTTTAGCAGCTGTTTGATTGTATCTAATAATCCATGGTTGTAGCTAACTATGTTTTGGCTGGTATTGCTGATGTTTTCCTTTCAGGCGAAAGTGTAGAGAGCCCCTCCATTGTTGCCACTGCCACTGTAGTGTGTGTCATTCACTTGATGTTCCACTTCATTTGATGCACTCCCACATGTGCTTTTGTGAGTTGGCCTCTTACCTTCTGCTTGCCTGTATTTCTTCAGCTCAGCAACAACAATTTAAGTAAACACCTACAGCTTGCAATGTTCTATTGCAGTCCTCTTCACTGCTGAACCCGAGGGGGCAATCACTCCCTGAAATTGTGTACAATGCAACTTCACTTCAAAGTTACTTCAGCAACTTCACTTCAACGCTTCAGCGACTTTTGTCACCTATACTTTAACTTCTCTTCAACTTCGTTAACTTAGGTCAACTTTACTTTAAGTTCACTTCAACTTTACAACAACTTCAGTTCAACTTTAGCAACTTTACAACAACTTCAGTTCAACTTTAGCAACTTCACGACAACTTCAACAACTTCAGAGCAACTTCAAAGTAACTTCATTCTGACGTGTACAACAACTTCAAGGAGTGATTGCCCCCTCGGCTGAACCTCTTTGCTTCCCCTTCATTTCTAAGGGTGGTGGAACAATTGTCCATAATTGGAATTGTCTTGCATTTCCTTCTTCAATGAAATCGAGGGTACACTTTATGCAGAGCATGTCATTGAATGGTATTTGTAACTAAGTGAAACTTTTAATATTATACCAGTGGTGAAATCATGCATGCTTATAATATTACAGCAGATTCATAACTTTAAATATTTGCTTCTGAAATGGTTATCATCTTCACTCTTAACTAAATAAACAGAAAATGAAAAAGGCAAGACTGATCATTTCATCTGAAATTGTCATTCCATTGTCATGTGATTCCAACAGATTTCTGTACTTTCTTGTACTCTCTGCGTTATTTAAAAATTTCAAGCATACAATTGGCTATAAAGCCCTCACCAGTACAGCATAGCCAAAAGTTAACTTACTCGTTCTTTAGCATCGTGTACTTTTTTTAGCATAAGATGGAACAAGTTTTGTACTCAGTTCTCTGGTGCAGTGATAATATATATTACTGTTTACAGACAATATGGAGAATATTTGTTCGCTGTTCGAGATGACAAAGATAGGGTGAAACCAAATATTTGAAAGATACCTCACCAGATATACTTTCACATTGCCTCTTTATAGCTGTTTGGAGCATGGTGAACTTCTGGGGTCGCGCTTATTTAATATTGATCAATGTGCATTTTTGTTTCTCCTAGTTTATTTATGTGTCCTTCAAGAAAATATTTATAAAATATGGTGATACCTCACATCATTATAACCATCACAACATAATTACTATTAATGTATGCATATCTTTGTCTCTTTGATTTCAGATGCTACATCAGACTTACCGCACTCGGAGTTATAAGGAACACAATGGTTAAGATGTTCATAGCCCAAAGTTTTATAATTTAAAATGTCTATTCAGTAAATAGTTGTTTTAAGGATCAAATACTTTGCGTTGAATTGAAAAGGTTTCTAGAGAACAAAGAACCTATAGAAGAATAGAAACGCTGTGTTCTGGAAAGTTCATAGACTGCTGATGGAGTTCATTTTGTTGAACTCCAAGAGAAGACCAATGTTTATCATGATTCGTAAGTGTAAATTCATCTCATTTATGGAAGAAGCCAGAAAAAATTTTGTTGGGTTGTGATTACGAACATTAAAGAAATCTTGGGAGAAGATTCTTATCTACCCAAGGGAGGGGAGGGAATTAATTAACTGCTATGAGTACATCAATACCAGTTATGGGTGTCCTCTAAGCAGAATTATGTAAGGCCTGTTCTTAAAAAAAATTTAATTTACTGTTTCCATTAGAAAGTTGGAAAAAATGACAAGAGACTGACATTGAAGCTAAATATATTTAGAGTTAAAATTTCAGAAAATTATGAACCCAAGAATGATGACCTAGGAAGTGCATTGAAGATTGCCTCCATTTTGGGTATGGTAGAAATTTTCAGCTTGGTTTGTCTACTTTGATCATCTGAGAGTTTCGTATTTCCATAATTTGATTTTTTTTCTTCATTGCGATAAACTACTCAGTTTTATTCAGTGTATAATTTTTGTTTGATATCAATCATTTCAAAACCTAAAAGATTTCCTTCCAATTATGACATGATCAATTTTTATATTCTATATCAAAATTAGATTGTCAGGTTGAAGAATTTGCATTCATGGCTTTCCTGGCTTTCCGTGTTCTATATTTCCACCTCCCCCACTTTTTTTGTGTGTGTGTGTGGTGGGGGTGGGTAGTGTCTAAGGACGTTTTAACCTCCAGCATAAAAGTTCACAAGAGAGTGTACTTAAAGTCTGCAGATTGCTGATATCAGCTGTTCCTTTACAGGCCATCAGGCATTTGTGCTCCGTTTATATTTGTCAAGAACTTTATGTGTGCTGCGTACTTTTGTGTAGAAATTGTTCTTACTTGCTATATATGTGGCACAACTTCTTGAAGGAGGATTAGTATTGCTGGGTGTCTAAACAATGGAAGGCTAAAGAGAGCATGCAAATGTTATGTACTGCAATGGTGTGAGTAAAATTATGCTACCGTATAACATACTCTCTTCAACAGGATAGGAAGTTAATATTAGAGGGTCCATGCAACATTTTTGTGGTTTAATGTCAAGATTCTCTCCAAGTTTCAATTATTTATTTGGTTATTTATTGTAGTCTGTGTAATATTGATTTGCTCATGTTTGGTGTTTACTGCTCTGCACCGAGTAATTTTCTTAGGTGTTATATTAGACACCAAAAGTACCAGTCCACTTACCTCTATATCTTCGTGTGCATTCCGTTTGTTGTTCCTCAGCCTGATCTGATTTGAGATGTTGGTTCTAATCTGTTCCCATTGCTCTTTCTGGAATTGCTGAGTATATTATTTTTATTTTACCTAACGTACCGCATCATCTCAAGTGTAAAATTTATTGTGTGTACAGGATGGATTCTTTTATTGCAAGATTAGTGATTGAATTTTAATTTACCAACTGTCATGAAAAATGAAATATTTCATTTTATTTGTAATGAGGCACATTAACTCAGTTCTATGCACTTTAAAATAGGCAAGATGTGCTCCAAGTGTTTATGCTTGGAGGGAAGCTTGTCTCAACTCAAGTGTCTGTAGTCAATGTTTCACTTATTCTTGTCATCAATGGTATTGAAATATTGCTCTGGTTCTATTCTTTGCCAGAAGGCCAAAATTGCAGCATGCTTTCTAATCTGTATGAGATCTCATCATCTGTCTTAGTTATTATTTTGTCCACCTTCGTACTGTGTGGCTGGCGCAACAATAAGTTGTAGGAAAAAAATACAATGTTACAGACAAACTCTCAGGAGCCACAACTGACAGTCAAAACCAAGTAAAGTTTTTTTGTCGTTGTTCATTTGTAAAATTCAGCTGTCACAAAAGTTTTCCTAATTTGTCGCCAGTGCAATATACTGCAATGCCTTGAAACTTGTTTTTATGTAATAAGGTACAACAGGGAGGTCTTAAGTGGACTCATGGACATGGACAGATTGTCATTTTGTGTTATGTAAGGTATTAGAGGAGAAAGGAGTGAGATTATATCTAAATCCACTCGGCTTTTATCTGGTAATTTTCAAGTTTAGATCAAAATTCCGCAATATGAATACCTTAATTTTTACAGCAGCAAAATTTTTATTCATTTATAAAATACTCCTGAAGACTTTTTTTTTTCTAAACTCACCAGAGTGGCTTATAGGGTTTCACTCCTATCGTCTCCTCATAACACCATTTTGTACTTCTGTGATTTACTGTTTCCAGCTGTATGTGTTATAGTGGGAATTATGAGAACTGTTCACATACTTTTGTGGAAAGTTCAAATAAAATAATGTCAAGAACTACTGCTGTTTTTGTGTGCATCCCTACATCTGTTATTGATATATGGAGGGTGAGTTAGTGCATTCACATTTGAATTATGCTGTGTTTCTTGGAATTTGTCGATAGAATGACAAAAATACTTTACATGTGCACTTTAATTCGAATAATTTATATAAACAATCCATCTTTCTCTTCATCCAACCCGTTTTCGTTTTTTAAGTCACCAAAAATGTCGACTGGAACAATTTTGCTTCTGTCTGCATTTTGGATCTCGTCAGCTGAGTTGATGCCATCCTTCTCATCTGTCTTTGATTGTTTCTGTTGAGCTTCTGCCAATTTGATGATGTAAGCTTCTTGAAGTCTTAACAGTTCTTCTTCAGACTGCTTATTTGCTGCACATTCTTCAACAACCTAAAAGAATTAAAGTACGGTACATTATAAAAGGAAAATGAAAAATACCTAAAACATTATTTGTATTTAATTTACTAGCCAAACTATGCAGTCATTACTTTGGCTAAAGCTGAATTCAGACGTTCACACATTAAGGTGCTGCTAGGTTCAGCCCCAGCTAGAAAAGCTGTTTCTGCAGCTGAAGTAACCATTTTTTCTACATAATCCATCAAAGAAACAAGTTCCTGAAATGATAATGCATCGATAAAACCATGATAAAAGCTATACAACTTTCCCAATGACTAGGCGCTTTATTTCACATACCAGTGTTAATTTGCGCTCTTCGTCCACTATATTTCTTTGATGAACAATTAAATCCTCCACTTCTTGCAGTACAGAGGAAGTGCTTGAATTTGCGATAACAGTAAGACTTTCTTCCAACAAGGACATCATTTCAGACATTGCTTCACTACATCCAACAGATTTTAAATAGATAATGTTCTTAAATGTTAAAAAGAAACAAAAATTGAGCAGTTGGAACATGACGGCTTACCGATATTCATGGCTTGCATCATTGATGGCTATTAAAACTTGCGTCAACAACTGAGTTGAAGAATTGGCAGTTAAAGTACACGCTTGCCTGATAAGAGCTTCATGAGACAATTCTTTGGGTCCTACAATCTAGAATGTCGGAAAATATTTGGCACATGTTAAACACAAAAGAAATGGTTTCTGCTTGAAAGAATGAACACAAAATTCTCCCTGATTCAGGATTACATTTCAAATTGAATTTTCTGAATGGAATGTGACGCAGCAAATCTCACATCAAACTCTAGTTTTCTTTTTCTTGCTTTTGCATGAGCTAATACTGTAGCTTATCTAGCATTCATAAAGCGAAGTCTGGATTTTCAGATTACCTACCTTAAACGGTTTTCGGTTGTTCCAGCTTGATTGCAGATCATCAGCAGTACACGCAGCACAAAGAAAAAGAAGGGATCCAGAGGCACGAGGTTTCCTCAAACCCAGAGCTTGTGAACACAGTCTTCTGACCTACTCAACAAAAAAGTAAGTAATATTATTTAAAAATTGTGAACTTTTTTCATGTTTTGGTGTGTTTATTATTCCACACCACCCCATGTAATTCAAGGTGATGTAATTACATGCTTAGTCCATTTATAAAATAATTAGACCAAAATTTTTGTTACGCTAATGAGGGAAGTGAACAAGTAAAAGCCAACTTTCTTTCAACAATTAATCATTTCAATGTTTTTAATCGGGAAATTCATACTTAGTGAGCAAACAGACGCAAAAAGTGGTAGACTGCTCGAGGCTAAAAGCCTTAACAAAGATTCCTATATTCTAAAAATTAAAACAATTAAAATAGCCTCTTTTTTTCTGTCATTTCGAGAGTTTTGGCACTGGCTGACATCCGCATGTACAATAGAGAAACGATATATTTAATTGAGTGAATTTAGAGTCTTACCAAGTTCATGCGCGACGCCATTTTGCCACCGGTGAGTCCATTGTTGCCAAGCTCGCGGAGGCGGAAGACGTAACAGAGAAGAGACCCAATCGTAATTTCAAATTTTAAATTGTTTTCAATCAGAATAGAGTCGAAAGTTTCAGAAAACTTTAACTGTCGAAGTCATGAAATTTATATGAACCTTACAATCTACTGATACACGTACGGGATTTGGAGCGTTGCAGACCTGCAGAACAAGCAGAAGCAGACTACTTGAGGTGTCTGCTATAGCTGTCACTGTCAAAGCGTGGTCAAAGCAAAACAGCAAAAAGACTGCCATTTTGATTATTTTGTGATTTAGTGGTGTTTGGCGGTTGTGAGGCAGGGGTCTTTTTACCTTCGACACTTTGTAAGTTATATTAAAACCTTTTTTTTTTTTTAGATTGCAGTTTTCGTTGCAGACGACGTCTGTATGATGTACAATCTTTGCGGAAGAGCAGTAGCCGTTGCAGTAGTTACTGCTCATTATAGTCCCTTCTTCCCTTCTTTAAAGTATTTTTAAGCAAGGGTTGCATAAGAAATCTTGTATTGTTTTCGTGACGGCGACATTAAAATGTTGCTCTTCAAATTTTTTCATACAACAGTGATGAACAGGCAGATCAATACAGCCTCCCATTGATAGTTTTAAATTGATTTATTTTATATTTTTACCTGTAGGTTTGGATTAAACTGTGTTTATTTATTGGTCAATGAAACGAGAATGTATTTTATTTTATGATACAACTTTGCTGTCTTTTTAAGGTTAAAACCACTACGCATTAGATGTCCGTTGGAAGTGGAGGCTTGGGGACTGTTTATTCACGTCTTCCTCAGACCACAAGTGACGTTGAAACATCTGAAGACGAAATAAGTCAACATGAGAATCTTATTTTTTACCGCAAATTGGGAACGCCCAAAAAAGGTGGCATGAAAATTGACGATAAGAGTAAGTTGTTTTAGTGCTTATCAGGTCTTTCTTAATTACTAAGAAAGACAGCAACTGTGCTAAAAATCTACTATGTTTCGTGCTCTTTAGATAACTCTACAATGAAAGATTATCAGCACCTTGGCCATGAGAATGGTCCAGCCGAAAGTCATGAGGTTCAGGTTAATGGCTTTAGTAATATTAACTACAACTACACTCATGGAGCTGCAGGACCGGGTGTAGGGGAGGAAGCAATGGTTATGGGAACTTTGGGAGTGCCAGTTAAAAAGGAAAGTGACCTAAAGCACGGAAATTTGCAAATGTTGGTGGGCAATAAGCATCCAATGTCAATGATGCGTCAAGTTGCATTTGTCATGTCGCTTTGTCTTTGTATATTTGTCATTGTTGCATTTTTATGGGTTCTTCCGTGTAATTGGTCAACTTGTCCAATCACGCGATATGAAAAGCAAGGAGGGAGCTCATGGGAAAAAACATTACATCGTCTAGGTAAGTTCACAAAGTTGTGAAGTGCAAGCATTGCTCCATTAAATTACTTTTCATTCGAACTGACAAGCAACTCCTTTTTCTCGTTTCTAAATCCAGAATTGATTGGAGGAATCAGTGTTGTTCCCAGTGGCAATGACGAGCACAACAATCTCCTTTTCATGGTTCGAGGTGAAATCAATTTTCCGGATCGTGATAAAGAACAAGAAACTACAATATTTGCAAGCCCAATACATTTTGCATCAAGGAAAGAAGAGCCCACTCCTATCCCAGCGAGTGGTGGGGGTCTTGTAGCCCTAATGGGTACCACCGGAACAGTAGTATGGTATATATCATAAGTACTCCATTTTTTTTTAGATATTTCTTGTGTTTGTAAAATGTACCTGTGTTGAGGTCTGGATTTGCATTCTTTGTTCTTCGTTATAATAAAAATTCTCCTAATTTTAAAAATATGTTTTATCTGTTCTAGGTATAAAACATTACATTCCGTTCCACGAGATATGGACTGTTCTCTTGTTGATTTGGATGGAGATGGCAAGACTGATTGTCTACTGATTGGATCAAATGATCTCATGTATGCTTTCCACCCAATTTCTTGTAAGTTTGACCGTACATTTTGTATTATCCTCCTCTTTTAATATTTTTAATTGTGCACTTGTGAAAATTTTTGAAATCATGATATACTAACACATTTTCTGTTTTCTCTTAGCTATAGCAATTTGGTTCCTGTATGTTGAAAAGGATACAGATGACATTCCATCTGACATGGAGTTTCCTCTCGTTTTACCTGATCTGGATGGAGACAATATCCTTGACCTTGCAATAGCTTGTCGAATGCTAAAGCATTTGGGGAATTCCACTGAAAAAACACCATCCATAGCAACAAAAACTCCTCACAACCGCATTGCGATTGTGTCAGGAAGGACAGGCAGATTGATCGGCAAACCATTTATAGACGAAGCATGTCAAACAGTATATAAATTGGCTGTAGATAAAAATTGGTTCATAACATATAGATGTGTGGACTTCAAAGGAAAGGGTAGGCAGTCATTTGCTTTGTTCAATTCTTACATAACAGTGAAGTGAATTATCTGACATCTTGTTCCATTATTTCCTTTTTTTAGAGTCTGTAAAAGATATTGCTCTTGATACTCTTCACAAAAATGCCACTGGAAATTACAATTCATCTACTGTTGTGGACTATAGTAAGCACCTTGTCGGAGGACAGTCTTTGAAGCAGCATGTTTTCTCCCAAAACTATGGATTTCCCGAAGTAACATTAGGTAATGGAGAACCTCAATTGCCAAACAATAAACAAAGCACATATTCTGTGCATGGAAAGAAATTAACAATATCAAATCAAGGTCATTGCCCAGAAGATTGCAAAGCTCTTGCTCGAGTTTTTGATGAAAAGGTAAGTATTTTCTCTCTAAAGTGTTTTACTTCTTGAAACTTGACTCTTGATCATGTTTTTGCCACTTGTCTTTATACTTAAAATTCTATTTCTATTTCTTTCAAGAAGGGTCCTAACAGCTCGATATGGAGTGATGGAGGGAGAAAAATGTATGCTCTTCGACCAGCAATTTTATTATTTCATGCTCAGACATCAGACCAAATCAATAATCAGAAAACTGATGACTCTAGCACAGACACTTTCTCTGGCACGGTTAGCGGGTTTGCTGTGAAGTTTTGGCATTGGACCAATTGTGAAAAGTCATCAATATGGTCCTCCCAGCGGTGAGTTATTGTTATTGAGTTCTATTATTTTTGGGATACATCAATGTTGATTTGATGCCCTAATTATTTTCATGATTCTTTAATATACAGCAAGCGTCTGAAAAGAATGAGCAAAGAGAATGAAAGTAAAAGTGCTCTAAACTTGAAAGATCACTGGCATGATGGCAGTCCTGACAAAAAGCCTCCAGAATTCATAGAATCCCGAGAGTCTCGTATTGGAAATTTAGGGATTAATACTACTACGAAAAGTCTAAGTAGAAATGCAAGCACTGTTACAGTCACATATCATCCCAAAGATGTTTACAGTGCATTTTGCCTGAAAGAACGTATCGTGCTTGTGACATTCAATGATACAGACATGCATTTGGTTAATGCTAGTGAGAGTGAAATCAAGCAGTTGTGTTCAAACACTGGATGTCAACCAAGTCTTTCCTATCAAGAACAGTCTCGTAAGTGCGAAATAGTCTTTGATTTTAATGATTTTTCTGTTGATCTCATATTTGAAAAGTAATATGCAATATGTTTATCTTTTTGCCAGTGATTATTGCTGATTTGGATGGGGACGGTTCTAAAGAGCTGGTTTCCTACTTAACTACATATGAAACTGAAGATGACGGCAAGTCTCCAGGTTCTGGCCGCTTGATACTTGTCTCAAAAGTGAGAGTTGTGCGTTTGGAAGCAGAGCTGCCAAAGCTGTATGAAGCTGTCACTCATGTGTAACCAGTTTTTTCAAGTCAGTGACATTGAACTGCCAGTTTTTCCTTGCACTCAACACCTAGTGGCTAGGTTACCCAATATTATGTAGTAATAATTTCTCCTTGAGTATTTAACGAGTCACTCATGATCCCTTTCTTTCTGGACAGACCAGAAACATATTATCTAATACAAGCAATTTCTCTCTCACAGAATAGTTACAAGGCTATATTATGTATTTTTATCTTCAGTACACTTTGACGTCACTTGACAATAATTGATGTCAAGTCAATGTGGCAAACCTCTGGTACTTGGGTATTGTTTTGCTACTTTAAAACTTGCCACAGTTATTGATTTTTAAATTTAATTTCCTTATTTTAATGAAGTAATGTATGTATGTGTGATTGAGTTTTTTATATTGTGGCTCTTGGGGTTATTCTTTTTTGTGGCATGACAAATGACGGGCTTAACAAAAATCTATTCTCATCTTATTCAGAGCAGTCCAGGAATTATTTTATTAGGGATTCATCATTTACATATCCATTCCATGTAGGCTTGTTTCTCTCTGTATATAATTTATAACTGTCATTCATCATATTTATATAATTTATTTGAGAAGATAGCGTGTAATTATAGTTTCAATAGTTGACATGCCGTGCTTGAGTCCAGCTTGCTTTCAAGGTTTTTTTGTTTCTATAATTTATAGTCAGGGTAGACGATATCCTTACTTCAGAAAGTGATATTACTGCAAGTGCGGCTTTACTGTTTTACTGCATACATCTGTGATGTTAATTCCAAAAATGTAGGTAATAACAATGTGATTGCATTAGTTCTTAATTTCTTTTGTTTATTAAGTTTAATATTATCACATTTTGTACAATCTTTATTCACATAGTTATATTCTGAAGCTCTAGTCAGCCACTGAAGCAACTAACTCTTTGATATTAGAAAGTAATTTTTTTTTTTCTAAGATTGTAAAATGATCATTTGCCAATGATCTCAAATACAGACAGACTGTGTAAGCTGTTACAAAGCCTTGAAATACCGTGCCTTGAACATCTGTGACATTCAGTGCAATCTATCTCCAAATGTTCTAGTCAAAGATTGGAGCGATCTCATGACGGAGGCTGTTCTGATGAAAAGCTGCAGCGAACAAATGTGCGGACGAACAAGCGAACGGCCATGAGGATTGCAAAGGTGCCCGTTTGCTCGATCGTTCGTCCACACGTTTGCCTGTCCGCAGCAGCTTTTCAGCAGAACACAACCCGGAAGCAATAAGAAAGAAAAATGGTGAGAAACTTTGCATGCAACTACTATCAACAAAAAGAAAAGGTCACATAGAGCATTTGCTAAAGCGCAGGCTTTGGTTTGATGCCCTTCTTCTACCAAAACTCCCAAATAACATACATTGACTTGTGAGGAAGATATAGGATACGTTGGATGGAATACTTTCCTTGAAATAAAAGCTTAATTCTCCAATTTTAAAATGGTGTCAGTTTTAATCCCCTAAAAAATTATTTCACACATTCTTTTTTTTCACAGCAAGGTTTGTAATTAGGAGTCCAGGGTCCTAAACTATTGGTTGCATAGAAGTCCATGGGATAGTTAGTAACCTCTTCATCACTTGTTTGCCACTTGGCCGTTGCAATTCCATTGCACACAGCAATTTCATAAGGGGTAAGTAATGGTTTGGAAAATGCCATACCCCAATCTATAGATAAACGAGGGCAAGCGACTTGCACCCATGCTCCAATAGAATTGAAAAGTTTTAGTTTATCCGGAAATATTTCAGAGAGTAGAACTATAATGCTCTCCTTTTTAAGGGTCCTTAAATTTTCCTGAAAGTAAAACAATAAAAATCAGAAAAAAATTGTTATTTGAAATAAATAACTTTTTTACCGATAATCAAAACTTCCATCCAATAAGAATACTGTGTACTAATGCAAACAGGATTAAAACATACCTGAATATTTTCCAAAACTTTTAGGCTCCCTTGCCTGCCAAGAGTTCCCAGAATTAACCCAAATCGATTCTGTTTTCTTGCAACACGGATGGCTTCACTTCTATATTTCCTCATTTCAGGGTGATCATAGATTTCATGAGTAAACTTCTTGTCATAAGGATCATACCTGTAAAAAAATTATTTAGCAGTCAAAATAAAGTGGTTTTCCAAGGAGTAAAACTGAAATAGTAAACAGAAAATAACCTACCTATATGCCTTGAGGGAAGGATTTGCTATCATGGCTGATTCGAGATGAAATCGTCCATCACCTAAATAGATGAGTGCGTCAACGTTATGAATTTGTGGAGAAGTACACCCTAATATTTCTCCAGGAGACAATGGTTTGGACTGGGGAATAGTTACAACATAGCCCATTTCCTGAAGCTTTCCAGCAGCTGTGTGAACAGTTGAGACAAACTGAATTGTGCTGACAAGTCCAAGCCGAAGTGATGTGCTAAAATTCTTTTTAACTGTCTCGATGAAATGAAGGATGTCAATTTTTATGTCGACAAAAACATACAAAACTTTAATACCCCCCGTTTGGCCAACTGGTATGAGGCAGCTATGTCCATAATGAACCAGCAAGTCCACTCCCAATGCCCTCGCTGTGAAATCGTCAATACAGCATGCTCCATAGGTAACATCACCCATGATAACAGTGTCAGCATCTGTGAACTTCTCAATGATATCACAGATAGTGGTGGCAAACATCAAGAGTCCCTCGGGCATTTGCAGTGCAACACGCTTCGAGCCAAGCTGTGTTATTCTCCATATAGTTTTGTGAACTTCAAAATTATAATTTTTTGGCAGAGCACTGATTGCTAGGTTAAGTTCCATATTTTTCAGAATATCATCTGGTATTCTATTTACTGACTTAATGGGGGCTTTGAAAACTTTACGTTCATCCCTGGGTTTAGCCACGACGATTCCTGTATTTTCTGACATGCTGAAAGAACTATCAATATAAATGAATGACTGAGAAGCAGACGTATTTGTTGTGGGCACGGACGGATAGGACGGATGAAACCGTCACACAGTGCGGGCACCGACCCTGACCTTCCCCTACCCCCCTTCATTTTAACCATTTGTGTGTGGATTGTATTTTGGATATTAATGTACAGCAAGAAGTTTCGCCTCCCATCCCACTATTGTTTCTTCTTTCCAATATCAAGCCAAGAAATAATATTTCCTCCAGATAATCAAAGGAAGTTGTCTCGGCGCAAAGGCCATATTTTAGCGCCGTCAGGAGAACTGTACAGGGGCGTCTCGCTGCAGGCTGCCTGCACAAGGCGGCATCAACAGGGTTGCCAGATGCTAGTTCAACGGGGTCGCACCCAGGGCGCGCTCGCGTCGCGAAAAGTCGCGCCCGGCGCGAAAATTTAAATAAAAAGAAGAAGAAAAAGACAAAATCGTCCTTCACGGCAAGTAGTGTTAATGCAATGTAAGATACTGAAAATGCCCT
>CABIKL010001104.1:0-16959 GCA_902196195.1 Aptinothrips rufus | reverse complement strand
GGGGGCTAGCTCGGGTGGTCAGAGGATTAGTTTGCATTGTGTGATTGAAAGTCGATATGGATAGTTTTAATCAAGGGTCGACCACTCCCATGTTCCATGTACACAGCCCTAGATATTCCAAAATGTTCCAAATATGCCAAATATTCCAACAAATTTAGAGTTAAATTGGTAAAATTGCGAGGAAGCGGAACATAATCTATGAATTTTTCATAAATATTCCAAGTATTCCACATATTCCAGGGATTAGAATATATTCCATGCCCTAAGTGCCGAAACTAACGATCAGCTTTGTCAAACAAGGGTGAAATTTAGGGGGGAAACTAGGAATATTTGGAATATATTCCATTCCCTGCTCTGAAATATTCCAAATATTCCAAGATAATCCATGGGAATATATTCCATGTACACAAAATTGGTTGAGTGGTTGACCCTTGGTTTTAATAGAAAGGTAGACAGAAAGGGAGACAAGCAGTGTACCCTTCCTCGCATCCCTCTCGCACTTGCACGGAGCTCATGAGACGCCGTGCCTCCAGCCGCCCAGTGAACAGGTCATTGTTTTCTACTCCGAGCAGCAGTCGGATGAGGGGAGGCGAGAGGCGCGCAGACTTGGGTTGTAAAAGCAGGGAAATAAAATTCAGGTAGCTAAAGAACTGTACCCGTGACGTATGAGCGAGCGTATGAGGCGAAGACTTTCATACTTATTCGCACTCCACGTACATATCCTATTGATTTGAACTGTTTTTTGCTCCCGAAATAAAACAATAACATTTGAAAGTTTTTTTTTCTTTCGATTAGTTTCTGGGTTGGGTTGCCCCAGGTTTCGAGTTTTGTTTTCTCCGTGCGCTGCGAAACACGCTTCAATTCGACATCAGTTAGACAATCGTTTTTCTCTGGGAAGATTCATCATTTCTTCTCGTCACTTTACCTCGAAAGGCATTAAATGACGTCGAAGTGGCGGCAGAATAATTGACGTGAAGTAAGAATAAAAACGTGACGAATCCTTGGACGGAGTGGGACGCTGGGCACTGCAGACGGCCTGCTGCCGCCCGCCCGGGCTGCCCGGGCTGATCAGCGATGTGAACCCGGTTGCATGTCGTCCAGTGCTTGGGCAAGCAGCGGCGAGCAGCGGGCAGAAGTGGCGAAAACAGCATACCTTGGAGGCAGAGCAGGCAGTTCTCTCTGCCCTGCCCGGCCCGGCCCAGCTCTGCACGTGCTAACACCTGGAACCCGGCGTGGCGTGTGGTGCCGGGGCTCGGTTTGGTCGGGACGCTCCAGAAACTATACATGTACACTTCCCCGTCTTGCTTAATTTTCGCGCCTGTGGCTCGCGGCTCGCTGTATGGCCCCTCGCGCTGGTCGCCGAGAGACTCAGGAGGAGAGAGCGGGGCTCTACAAGGTCTGTGATAATCTGGTCATAATTTGGTGAACAGCAGAGAGCATATCCGATCGGATATTTCTCGAAAAGATGGAAAAAAACGGTATTTTGTTTTAGGTAGAGTAATGGCCCTGTTTGGGGCCACTGGCCCTAATTCGAGCCACCCCCTTAAAATCATTTGCTGGCAACTCTCGATTCCAAACGACATGGAAATTTAAAAGTTCACATTGTAAACTCTTAAATTTTTTTGTCGCTTAGGACCTTACGTGGCATGCAAGTAATTTAAAAGGGTTGGCTCGAATTAGGGCCAGTGGCCCGAAATAGGGCCATTACTCTAGCAGATAGTACGTTTCGTCTTGTGTGTGGTGGTTAGGTGTGGACGAGGTGTAACTGGCGACGCCGCCAGGGGAAGCGGGGGAGAGGGGCAGCACTGCACTTGGGATACTTCGGAGGGTCTCCTCGCGAGGTCCAGCTCGAGGGCCACCGAGGCCTTGGTCTCGTCCACCGCGAGGCGAGCGTCGCAAGGACTGCACTGGCAGGGAGCAGAACACCAGCAGCCTCTTGTTGTGCAACAACAAACTTACCCGGGACCAAATGACCCTTTGAATGCTGCCCGGCAGAAGACAGCTCCTGCATGGCTGCTTGACGCGACCGAGGAGAAGGGGAAAGGGGGGGGGGGGGTCGACACGAAGTGTTCACCGTGAGACAAGCGTGGCCGCCGAGTTATAGTGACAAAGCGCGTGTTCGTTGTCTTCGGAGTCAGGCAGGCCGGGACTCCGTGACAGGTTGGAGGTGAGGTGAGGTGAGGTCCGAGCGGAGCAAGCTAACGACAGGACGCCCCCGTATTGTTCTTAGTCTCCGCACGCAACGACAATTACACTGATAGTGGGCGCGCGTCGAGACGCCCCGCCCCGCCCCGCCCCGCCTGGCCACCTCCCAGCCAGGAGCAGTCCCAATCGGCAAGGTCAGCTGCCACCGTGCCGCGACCTTGCTCCCAGTGTCCCGACTTTCTCCCACAAGGCGTGGCGTGGCGTGGCGTGGCGTGGCGCGGTGGCGGACGGTAGCGGTGGTCCTGAGAGCCTTGTCCGTCGCTACTTTGTCTCGCATCAAGAAGCGGAATTTCATTCTGGAAAAGGGCGACATTAGCGGTCTGAAGGATTGTTGGTCGAATCCTCGGCATTTTAGGAGGTGAGGTTCGAATACAGTAACTCCTCTCGATCCGGTATTTCAGCTCACGATGAGTATTCGGCATGCCGATATGCATATTCTTGCACTGAGTAAGTAGTGCTCAGGAGTGGTTGTTAGTCGAATCATTGCCTGCCGTTGACGTCTTGGGCTCATATATCGGCTATCGGTCCTCTCTTTTCTTTTCTTTCTTTTCGTACTCTCCAGCCCCTGGCCCTCACCCCTCACCTTCTGAAGCCCTTCCCTCGGTGTCTGGAGGGTGTTGCGCATGCGCGCGGTGTCGTCCTGATGACCCGTGGTGCCGTGGTGCCGTTCTGAAGAGCGTCACGGGAGCATCTGAGATGTTGGCGGGCCTGGCCGGGTCAGAATGCACACGGCTCAGGTTGGCCAACGTGGCGCTGCACTGGGATGTCTTGTGACGCGCCCGCCGCCTTGTCCTACACGGCCTAGTGCCACCCGCGGGGCGCGTCAGGGAGCGTCCGTAAACGGGCTCGTGCAGCAAGGCATGAGCAAAGCATTGGACGGATTCGCCAGACTTTTTCCTAGTCGAGCCACAGAACACGAGGACGGAGGCAGAAACGAATACAGTATGAAGAAGAGCAAGACGCGCGATCAATACCGTGTAGTGCCTCTCGTAATTTACTGACGGGCCTTTTTGGTTTCTTCACGAATTACTGTTGTCGCTGCTGTGTCCGGTTTTTAAAGTTCTATTGCAAATTAGCAAAAATATCATCAATGTTCTATGAACGTGCGTATTTGCCGAACTTACGCCCTGCTGATGTACCACGGCCTCGCTAGAGGGGCGCCACGCCACGCTATGCATGGCAGGCTGAGGACGGGGGGGGGGGGGGGGGGGGGGGGGGGGGGTTGCGTCACCGGAGTGGGGTCCAGTCACTGGACTGCTGGGAGAGACTAGACGTGCTCTGGAACCAGGAACTGGAACAGGCCGCGATGCGATGCGATGCCCTGATGGTGTCTCTGGGTAGTAGGTGATCGTGTATCTGGAGCAGGTAGCGAGTGAGCGCGCATGCGCACTCTGTACCGTGCTGTCATGCACTGTGCTGTATTGTAGTGTACTGCACTGTGCTGAGCTGTACTGTGGTGCAGAGTATAGCACAGAAAAATCAAAACCCGAGTATCTTTGGGCAACCCTCTCGTACCACATCGTGGTGCACCACGGGGAGGGGATGATGTTTTGACGGTCACGGACATGAAGTCGGCCTCGGTTAGCCCGGCGGGAACAGCAAGGTGCCCGCACGGACCCAGGGCTGGGAAGTTGCAGACAAGCGGCCGGACTAACACTCCTCACGTATTTTGTGAAAATGTATGAAAAACAACGTTTCATTCTTGTGTGAGAAAGTGCCATGTTCTTGTTCGTGCATGACCAGTAGCTGCTGGGCCGACCCTCGTCCCGATACGTTGGTTTCACATGGCAGCGTCCGACGTGTGTCACTGCAAAAAAAAATTCGTCGCCAATTGATGGTTGATACGAACGCACTGGTGTAACAGAAGTTAAGTATTTGCACAGTCAAAATCGTGGCAAAGTACACTTTTCAAAAGTCTAGCTAGAACGCATTTCTGTGCTACCAACCGCGTATAGCAGTGGATTGAGTTTGACTCAACGCTTACAGGAGTGTAAACTGCATTTCTGTGGCGGGTGCACAGAAACTACGCACCTGAAAAGTGTAATTTTTGGCAATATCCTTATCAAAAGTGTGACTTTGTACTAATCTTCTGTTTTTCCACTGCGTCGATGAAAAATTAGCACTGTTTGTGTTGTCAAGTACATTATCATGAAAGTTTAATTACAAATTTTTTAAAAAAAATTGAGTAATAGGGTAGTTTGGAGCGTATTTCTGATATCGATATCTTATTGTCGACTGATTGTTGAATTGAGAACTGAACTAGGATATAATTGCTCAAAGTCAAGGGCCGGGCGGGGTGGGGCGGGGAAGCCTTGAAGTGCCATAGGAAGAGAGATGAGCCGCAGGCACCCCGCTGCACTGCGCGGCGAGGAGAAGATGCGATCTGCAGCCAGCTGATTGATCCCTGGCCTGCCAGCCCTGCCTGACCCGCCTCGCCGCCCGCCGCGGGGGGCAGCCAGGGTCACACGCCACGCCACGCCACGCCACGCCACGCCGCGCCGCTCTATGACCGCCTACGTACTTCACCCTGAGAGTCCATCGCACGTGGAGCTTCTCTGATAGTATCCTCTCGAACGTTCATACGCTCAGCGAAAGACATTCTTAGTTGAGTAAAATTTTTCATTTTAAAAAGGCAACTTTCGGCGTACCCGCTACAGTCTTAAAATTTTATAATTTCCTTTCAATCGATCATTTTTTTTTTCTCGAATAAATGCAATTTTTTTTTAAGTTAATACAAATTTGTTTTTGTGACAATCCACTTGGAGACTTACTTATCTTCTATCGTATTGAATCAAGAATGCATTTCTCTGAACGAGCTTGTGTTAACACGCTAAAGTATATCCGCCCACGGTAAAGACTGTCTTATTTTCCAAGAGTTAGCCCAAGGAAATTCATAGAAATTACCAGATTTTAATGTATTTATGAATCTAACTTAGGAATCAATTCTTGTATTTCAAGCCTTGTCCCTCGAATCGCAAGGACTCATCCCCTGAAGTCAGTGTGAATTGCTTGGGAGACAAGACTGTGACTGCTGTGCTGGTTCTCTGAGCCAAGTCGCGGGGGAGGGCGGGGTCTCAGGATGCGTCAGCGGACAAGGCGCAGGCTGTCAAGTCAAGGCGTGGTTCCGTGCCACCCTAATGAGGGTGCATGGCTGACTCTAGTCCACCCCGCACCCGCAGCCCCGCGCGCAGCCCCGGCACAGAGCACCGTACTCATGTCAGTGGCACGGTTTCGAGTTTTACAGCCCTTCCCGCTCGGAGCTGTGCGGGGCGGGGCGGGGCGGGGCGGGGCGGGGCGGGGCGGGGCGGGGTGGGGCGGGGCGGGGCGGGGCGGGGTGGGGACCGGTGTGAGACTCCTTCCTTCCTCGCCGGACCCAGCTGGAGTGGTGGCGGCAGTTAGTTCCTTGTTAGATCACCACTCTGCTGCTTGGCAATAATATGATCTAACTCAACGAGTGCGAGCGAGACTCGGAGCGAGATGAAGCTGTACTGGAGTAACGAGTCTTGTCCGGGGGATCATTGACTGCAGTCTGGTGTGCTGTGAGGGTTAGTGTTGGCAGCACTGTTTGCCATGTGAGTGTTCAGCAGTTACTTTCATCATCCGAGGCAGCTCTATTAGCAGAGAGGGTCGTGTGCTGTGAATGTTGGTTCGTTACTCTCGTTGCTCTCGCGGCTGTTTGCACTAAACGCTGCTATTGGGACCGATTGCTTCCATTGGCTGCACGCTGCACGCTGATTGTAGGTCCGCCCCGCGAGCATCCCAGTCCTGAGTGCTCTGGTTCGCGTGACTGCGGCCGGCCCGGCCGGTTACAACAGCGTGTTGAAACGAGCGTCTTCTCTCTCCCTCCGCGCTAGAGTCTATATCCCTCTCTCTCTGCCTGCAGGTGCAGCCGCCGTGCTGCTGCTGGCGGCACTGTGCGCGGCCAAGGAGGAGGCCAAGCAGGCCGACAAGAAGGCCGCCGAGCAGCCCGCCGAGGGCAAGGAGCTCGTCATGCTGGAGTTCGAGACGGTCGGCGACTCCAGGGACAAGCGGCAGACGGAGGGCGAGGCTGACTTCTCCGGCAAGGAGGTAGGTACCATCAGGCGTACACAGAGAGCCCAGAGTCCATGGGCAACCCAACCAAAAACAAAGGGTTAAAAAAAAGCGAAAAAAAGAAGAAATTTATACATAGCATTTGTGACATATAGTTCATGACCCGACCGCATTTTTTGTAGTGTACTGGCGAGATTGTCTGTTCCGTTTATAATTTAATCGTAGGAAACATACTCGTCAACGAAACGTCACGTTTTCAAGAAACAGTTGGTTACCTACTGCTTAGCAGGTTTGTTTTCGTTGTTTACGATACAATCCTTTGATTAGCTCACGGATACGGCAAGCAAAATCCAAGCTGATTTTGTGTTAAACTCGGTTAAACTTCAGCCATCGTGCTTTCCGTAGGTAGATATCCTAGTATTGGACCGCGCTAGATCTTAGTGGCCGTGCTGCGGTCGCCCGCAAAGCCCGCAGCCACACCCACTACACCACGCCTCCACAGCCTGGCGGACCGGCCCGTGTCGGCGACATGCTCCTGGACCCTGGCTGCGAGCCCGTGACCCGAAAAGTAAAGCGGCAGAACTGGTCCATTGAACGACGCTAGCCCGCGTTAGCCCGCGTTAGCCCGCGCTAGCCCGCGTTAGCCCGCGTTAGCCCGCGTTAGCCCGCGCTAGCCCGCGACGACCGGCTGCGGTCGACGTTATAGACCGCCCGGCCAGTGCCAGTGTCAGTCACTGTGTTGGTCCGCTCTTCTCATACCTCATGTAGACCTGCTCGTTGGGTAGATCAAGGTATGGACGGATTACCCAGTTCTTCCGGAGGCTTGGACGTGAATGTCCCTTAGGAAAATATTCTTTTCGTCATGGGGTCATAAGTAAAATGCTGACTCACGCTCAAATTACGCTCAACTCACTACGGACCTACAGTCAACGTACGTTTAAACTATGCTCAAATCACGTTTTAATTTTGCTTAAATTCCGTTTAAAATGTTGCTCAAAGTTGCTCCGCTCACGCTCAGTGTGCGGCCGTCGCGCGTGGCGATCATATCACTGCAGTCAGTGCTGCCAATGGAGTCGCGCAGGAGATTCCCGACACGGTTTACTTCCTTCCAGTTATTTCTTCAGGAACAGCAAAATGTTTATGCAAGATGTAGGAGCGTTGAGTTTCCACGCGCGACGCGTCTGCTTTGCTAAACTCTCTGCGAAATTCAAATTCAAAATCGTGGTACAGGTTTGCACTGCCTTACATTACGAACAGCCCCTTAGCAGGCAGGCGTTCACAAGCCACGTGCGCGTCTTAGGAGGCGTTGCCTGACGTCACGGTCCTATCCCAAATGCACGTAGTGGCGGAAGTGAAGGGGGTCGAAAATTGGCCTAGAATCAGTCAAGTAGTTTACGAACGGTCCCATCGTAGGAACGAGTTCTAGTCTGAAGCTGAAGTAATTGTGGAATTTCTCGATAGTGTAATTTACTGTGGACATAGCGGCCTTGCCACTGTGCGGTCACTGTGACTGCGTCACTCACTACCCGCTCTGCAGCTTTGATCGGATTGGAGTGTCAGCGCAGTACCCCTTCCCCTCCCCTTCCCCTCCCCTTCCCTCCCCCAGGACCCTGACAACGGACCAGTGTCCCGGAGCCCCTCCAGTCCAGAGCAACTCCTTTGGCGGAGCGTGCCGCCCGCCCACCTTTGTCCCCCGCCGTCCGTCCCCTGCCCTGTCCGATGGCCAATGGCCTGCCAATCAATTAAACACTACACTTGTGGGTGTGGCGGGGCGTAGCGGAGTCAGGAGTTCAGCCACTCCACCGCTTGCTTCAGGTGTCGCAACGAGTCACGTGGGCCGCCGGGCCACGCCACGCCACGCCACGCCTTTATGTTAGGTCGGCGACACACATGGGAAACACGCTGATATTCTTATTCGCGGTGTGGTGTGTGGCGGCTGATCAGACGGACGGCCATAGAGGGAGGCGGGGCGGGGCGGGGCGTGGTGGTGACAGCCCGCCGCCAGCCCTTCCCATTCGACGACGTGCAGCACAAGCAACCTGCTGCTGCCAGAACAAAACGACAATATTTCGACAAATTTGCCAAACGCCGCTGATTTAACGCCGAGTGATTCGAGCGGCTGCGTGCAGTTGCATGGTTCCTGGTGGCGTGACGGAGCGAGAAGAAGGCGGCTGACAACTCTTCCCGTTGCAGGTCCCTCCCGAGTACCTGAGCCTCCTGCAGCAGCTGCAGCTGCAGAACGGCGAGGCTGCACCTGGCCAGCTGGAGGGCCAGCTGCAGGGACAGCCCGACGTGCAGCAGTACTACATCTCCAAGTAAGTGCTGACATGCAGGAGCTGACGTCGATACAGGTGCAGGACCACTGACTGCTAGCGCACTCTCAGACTCGTACTCACTATTTTGTTCATTATTATGGATAGTTTTGTTCGGAAGCAGTTGATTAAGTTATTAATGTGGAGTATTTAGTAAAATACTAACAAATTAGTAATTCGTAGAAATCTCAAAGTCATCAATATTCTTGCTTAAGTTTCTGACATTAAATTGACAAAAAGTCAGTACGAGTCCAGGAGTGTATCATCGTCCACAAATAACTGCGACCTGCCCTGCCGCCGCGCCCGACTGACTGTCGACTTGCAATGCAGGCTAGGGCTACGCTGCTATCCCACGCGTTTTATTCGAAGTTTCCAGTAGTAGAGACTGCTTGCGGACCCCTTCAGGCGCATGCCGCTTTCTTGCGTATCACCGTTCCCACCCACCATGTTTTAAAGAGGGAAAAAGTCTTTTAAAAAAACCTTCAGATCGACAGGTTCCATACATTTTCAAGTAGGCCTATTTAACGGATTGTTTTTTGAAACTACGATTTGCTGTGTAGGTTGATAGTGGCGACATTTTTTTGACGTATTTTGACGATGCTGTGGCTATCGTCGTTGAAAGAATCGAAAAGAATCGCACGGGTAACTGAACTGATGGCTGTGTGCACGGCTGGCAATCTGATCCTATATATCGAAATATTTTTCAACCGAGTATCTAGTATCTTACCTAAGATATTTTATTTGTTGGATATCTGGTCCAACACTGACCGTTACATTACATGAACATTACGGAAACATTACATGGATGCTACATGAAATCATATGGACATACAAGAAACAGAGGACATACTGTGCATCATAATTACAGTAGCAGTTCACAACACATGAGTGAGTGAGCTCTCGTAACTATTTTCGTGTACGGTGCTCCACATTCGCAGGCGTACTTTATGGCAAATAAATCGCAAGGATTGAGTTGTCGAATCTAAAAGAACAGGTCTTAAGTAAACACTACGGACTGTGCCGTACATTCCCTTTCACGTGCTGTAAAGTAAATGACTGGTTGTGTAGCACGTCATCAGTGGGGCGTAAGAAGGTCAATTTGCAGCTGCAGCACACCTTTACGTGGCTGGAGTCTGAGCGAGAAATCCTGTTTGGACTTTCATGCATTGCGGTTATGCCTGCCAAGTAGTTGGATAACGAGGGGTATGGGGTGAGGAGCAGGGGCGGGGCGGGGGGCGGGGCGGGGCGGGGCGATCGGGAGGGGATGGGAGGTTTGCTCGGCATCTCGGCATCCTGGGGCGACCGTCAAAGGTTTACTCATTGTAGGGGGTCGCCCCGACATTTCGCGGCCCAGTCGAGTAGGTTACTCTCTCACCGCCCCGCCGAGCAGAGATGCCGCTCTGTAATGTAATCTCTGCCCGGTGCGGGGACTCGGCCGTGCTAGGGACGTTTTATTGCCAGTGTAGGAGGCGAAGAATGCAGTCGTTAAACCGAAGATGGGCGTTTGCAAATTCATCAGGCGAAGCACCGTACCTCGATCTCGCAGGATAGGTCAGAGGAGAAGAACCTGCGTCGACATTGTAACATCGTGATGTCCTCTTTGAAAACTGACCGGATGACGACAATGACGACTTAACAGCAATACGCAATAGCTGTCAGAGAATGCTTCATGAAGACCTTGACAGCAAAATGTTGAACGTCGTAGTCTATGCTGAAGTTTGTCGCTGGTGGAACTGAAGATGGGGTTCGAACCCGGGACCCGGCCGGGACTCTGTACTCGGACTAATCCAACTCCCCACAGGACTCCGTCCGGAGTGATCTCGGGCGGGCCCCTGGACCGGTCGCCGCAGCGTTTCCTGCCTGCGCCGGGCGAGCCGCGTCCCTTCCGCCCCCGCGACCCCGTGCTCAACGCCATCTCGCGGCAGAACTCAGCACTGCAGGCCGAGTACCAGCGCAAGGCCCTCCGCGCCCAGGAGACCGTCTTCCTCATGCCCCGGGGCCCCGTCGGCACCGACCCCCCGCGCGCCGGCCCCCTCGCCCTCGCCGGGCTGTACAGGCCCGGAGCGCAGCCCCCGCAGCCCCAGCAGGGCATCCCCGTGGCCCCCGGCAGCGCGGTGGGGCTCGCCCAGGCCAGCCAACAGCAGCTGCGGCAGCTGCCCGCCTTCTCCGCCCACGACTCTCGCCTCCGCGCCGCTCTGCAGGGCTCTGACGTCATCCAGGCATCGGCCCCGCAGGAGGCAAGTACATAGTCCACAATGTAGGACACAATACCAATTTTTTGCCAATTTTTTTTGCGCATTTTTGAGAAATTTATCAAAATATATTAGAATTTATTCCAAAGTATCCCAAAATTTCCGATACTCGCAGACATCTAGTGAATTTTTTTCAAGCAAAATATAGGAACCATTCTAGCGCAATCCAACGCATTTTAAAAAAAAATTTTTTGACGAGTTTCTGTTATTTTAGTATGGTAAAACTATTTGACACGCCCTACAGCAGCCGCAGTACGCCCCGCCCCAGTACATCCAACTGTCCCAGGCTAGAGGTCTCGCCTCGCTCAGTGGCGGCCCGGCGTCAGAGCTGAGTCTGGTCCGTGAAGCGGCCCAGCAGCTGCAGAGCCGCCAGCCCCAGCTGCAGTCCCAGCTGCAGTACCAGCCGCAGCCCCAGCTGCAGTCCCAGCTGCAGTACCAGCCTCAGCCCCAGCCCCAGCTCCGCCAACAGCTGCAGCAGCAGCCGCAGCAGACCATCAGCTACCAGGTCAGAGCAGCTTCAGGGAACCGTCCATCAGTGCTGTTCTATCTCCCTCAGCTTGTCTTATAGTCAGTTCCACCTAGCTTCCCCTGTGCTGTAGCAGCGCAGCAAGGGAAAAGTTAGTTGCATTCACGCGATGCGTATGTTTTGGAGAAATCGAGGTAGCACTTGGATAGGGTTAGTTCGGCGAAAAATCGAACAGGGGAAGAATCGAACAGCACATTTTAGCTCAAATTAATGACTTTATATTCAATACGATGGTTATTTTGAGATCATAGCAAGTGGAGCGAATGTATTAAAACTGCATAACATCGAACACTCTTCTCAAAAGGCCAGAATAGGGGTGTTCGATTCTTCCCCTGTTCGATTTTTCCCCGAACTGACCCTCATGAGGGATGATGAACAGACGTTCCCCTTTGATAGTCAAGTACAATGCAAGGGTTATCGAAGTGTTTCGCTCGCTGCCCCCAGGAGCTGTCCCCCGCCGAGCTGCGGTTCGTGCAGCGGCAGCAGGAGCAGGAGAGCGCGCCGCCCCCAGGCCCCCGCTACGTGCTGCAGCCCAACCCCCAGCAGCTGCAGGCGCAGATCCAGGCGAGCCAGCAGCAGCTGCAGCAGCTGCAGCAGGACGCGCGCGCGGAGGAGCAGTACCTGCGGGAGACCACCCCCGGCGGCCCACCCCCGCCGCCCCCGCAGCCCGCCCGCGCGCCGCAGCCCCAGCACCAGCCCGAGCAGCCGCAGCTGCTGCAGCAGCACCCCGGCGTGCTGCAGCCCTCCCCGCTGTACCTGCAGCAGGTGCAGCAGCTGGCGGAGCGCCAGCAGCTGGCGCGGCAGCAGGCCCTCGCCCAGAGGCAGCTGGCCGCGCAGCAGGCCCAGCAGCCCAGCGAGGACGTGCAGTACGTCCGCCAGCCCCAGCGGTACGCGTCCCCCGCCCCCGCGCCCCAGCAGGAGCTCCCCGTCACCACGCCCCGCTCCTCCATCTACGTCTCCACGGCGACCAGCCCCAAGGCCAAGGCCCAGCCCGTGGCGCTGCGTCGGCCCGCCGTCTCCCTGGAGCAGTACCTGCAGGCCCAGCAGGCACAGCAGGCACAGCAGGCCCAGCAGGACGACAAGGACCTGCCGCTGGTGAGGCTCCCCGCCAGCCAGAAGGCGCTCACCCAGGCAGACCTCCAGCAGCTCATCGACGCCGGCTTCGACGTGTCGCCCGTGCCCGACCCCAGCAGGGACCCCAGCAGGGACCCCAGCCCCACCGGGACCGCCTACTACCGCTCCAGCGCGGCGGGGGACTACAGCGGACAGCAGCAGAGGTTCTCGCCCATCGTGGTCGCCGACGAGCAGCCCCAGCAGGTCCAGCAGCCCCGCCTGTCCCCGAGGCAGCGACAGGCACTGCTGCAGGCCCAGGACGACGAGTACCTGCAGGCCAGGGGAGTGCGACTAGGAAGCAGCGGCAACTGAACGGACCTCGCCTCACGGGCCTGCCTGGAGGGCACAGAAAGAGAGAGGTCTCTCTCCTCCCAGGCTCTCTAGGCCTGCCTGTTGGAGTGGGGGAGCTCACTTGTTGCCAAAGCGAGACCAGCCTGGCATTTAAAATCTCCGACCTCTCTGGAAGCGCTCAATCATGTTTTGTGATCTATTCCCATTAGGTCCTGACAAAACTATTCCTCTGGACAGGACAAGAATGGAGATTAGGGAAACAAAAGTGAGTCGGATGTCATGGAAAAGTCAGGAAAGTTGGTGTGAAGTCTAAAAGGAAAATGAGGACACGTTATGCCACAAAAGGTTGGAGCCTACTTCGCCAGCAAGAAAGCTCACTGCACCTTATTTTTAAGCGCTCAAACCAGGAAATCGTCAATCTTCGTACGAAAATAGGAAATTTTTTTGGAGAAAGTGAAAATAAAAAATCTGTACCAATCTTGCTGGAAAACGGAGCACTCAGATGAAACATTGTTCCAAAACGTTCGTATAATTAACGTTCAAATTTCCGTTCTTTACCGAAATGGCGGAGTATTAAACAAGCTGCTAAGCTGCTGAATTTATGAAGTTTGAGTGAGGCATTGTTGAGGATGTTTGATGAAGTCTTCCTTAATGAGCGTGATTTTAAGTAAAGAATGTCCATATTTGCTCATCAATGAAATTACGCGGTGATTTTGTGAGATGAGTATTGAGTGGAATCTAGCACTATTTGTTTGCTAAAGATGCCAACCTTTGGCGTAAGTTATACTGAGTAGCGTAGTTCTGCGAATTTGTGGTGATCTGTCTGAACGAGTTCGTGAAATTGGTTGAGCCGAGAATGAGGGATGTTCGCGAAAATGACGTGAATTTGTGAAAAGAATGATTGTGAGAGTGAATGCACTTTTTTATAATGTAAATAAAAAATGTTACCTTAGCATGTAAGAGATGAATGTGTGAAAAAAACGTGAATGTTTTTAATTTTCTTATTTTATTTTATGATTATTTTTTGTTAGCGAATTGATCAGTCCGTTTGCCAATAAACGTCCATAGCTTAAAGCAGCATGTGTATGATTTGTCTCACAATCTACGAACACTTCACATCGTTCGCGAGGTCTGAAGAGATGTTACTCGATCTAAAAACATCGTTTTCATGTTCTGGGGAAAATTTATACAATTTATTTACATGTTTTGGTGCTAGCGTACAATGCAAGCGTACCGGAAAACCCCATGAGTAAGTGCCATGGATCGAGTTGAGATTTCGAAAAAAAAAACTACCCTATCAATTCTCAGCTGCCATAAAGTACTCCTAAACAAGCAGATAAATATCAGATTAAGAAATCTTCTAGCGCAGCAATGCTGGATCATAATTTAAGAAAATGTCATACAATATGGTAAAAGCCACCCACAACATTCGTTTGGCCACAAACGAAATAAAGTGTGTTTTATAAGATACTAGATACTTTGGAAGGTGTTTCAAAGGTTGGGTTAGGAGAAAAGCGTCGTCAACCATGACCGTAAACCCTCGGGAAAAATCGAGAAAACGCCGGGAGTTTTCATGAGCTCGATGGGTGCACACCCTGAAATGTAGACACATCCTGGGCTTGCCCAAGCTCACTATCCCCTGCGTTGGGCTTACCCCAAATCTTAACTGCAAGGGAAATTAAATCACAATGTAAATGTAAATAAAGTTATTGTTACCATTTGTTTTGTAGACGACATTGTAGCTACCCGGCCCGTCACCTACGGCACGATACATACAGGGTGGCTGGCCAGCGCCGTGAAATCTTGAAGTTAGACTAGCCCGGTGACAGCAGGCGAGCGGGCGGGCGGGCGCGGGCGTACATGGCGGGCTAGTATAACCAAAACATTTCACGACGCTGGCCAGCCACCCTGTATTGTAACGGAAATATTGTGAGTCCCGAACTGCAATGATTTCCTTGCCTTTTCAGTGTTGTTGTCTGGTGTCCACGCCACGCCGGCAGTCTGTGCGATGCTACCTGGTTGGCATAGCCGGCCGTGTGGTTGCCTGTGTGCCAGCCGACGGGCTCACTCGTAGAGAGAGAGAGGGAGAGAGAGAGGGAGAGAAGGGGGGGGGGGGGGGGGGGGGGAGTCGGCTCGGCTGGAGCACGTCGAATGGGAAGCCTACCTGCTCGGATCAGGCGTTGTCCGACGCCGGACGTGTATCCGCAGTGCGCCGCACTGTCCCTGAATTGACCAGATCAGCTCGGTCCTGTTGGGCTGGCTGCAGGGCTGGCCGCTGCTGCAGCACCCTGCCCAGTTCACCTTGCGGCGAGAGCCCCCCGAGCCATACCTGCACTCTATTCCATTCTAAATGGGGACCCTGCTCGATCTCAGCCGAGAAATCTGTGCATTTATCAGATATAAACAAGTCGTAGTTCTTGTCTAAAACGAATTTGCTATACTAGCTAGTAACAAATTGTACATAGTTATTAACAAATTTTTTTAAATCGCTTTATGAACGTACGTAATTTTTTAATGGCCATTGACGAAAAGTACATGCATCTCGTGAGCCTCAATATCACGTTTCACACATTTTATTTTCTGAAAGTGAAAATCTTTAAATAGTTGTTTCCGTTTAAGTGGAGGACATCGGATCTATGTTGAACGCAAATGTTTGATTTCAGGTCAACAAGCTGACAAGAATTCTTCCGTCTTATGATCCTCGTCCTGGGTGGAAGGGAACGTTGGAATGCCGTCGCAACGATGCTGTGCCAACATGATTGTCGTCCAGATGGCTGGGATTCGACGTTTGTCTCGTTCATTACAGATGATTCGGTAAGTGTTTTTGTCTCATCGTGGGTTCCTCTCGAAGTGTTCCTACCCTGTCAAGTGTCAACCAAACTAATCGTCTGAGTCATTCGGGGCAAGGTGATATATCGCATTGTTTCTTCGCCTGCTTTGGAGCCCTGAGCATTTCAGGACCGCGAGCAAGCCACATGGTCAATTATACAATTAACTCTTCGTCAGAGTAGATTTTTATTTTTCATTGCGAGTGTATCGTACGGCGGCGGGCCCTGAGCAGTCCTGCTGGACATGACAAATAGCTCGCCGATGGATGGCCCTAATTCTGAGTGCATGTCGCATGCATGCACAAGACGAAACGCTGGAGGTATTTCAAATTATAAACAGCGCGGCGGCAGCCGACGTACATTTAGCTCCCTTAAAAGAATCCGAGCTGCCAAGGTGCCAGTCTGCAAGGGGGCGTGGCGGGGCGTGGCGGGGCGGGCCGAGTCTGCTGTTTTGATTGCGAAACGAGTCGGACCACACCAGCGCTCAGCTGACACATCTCTGACGAATGTTGGGAATAGAATAACAGCTGGGCTGGGCAAAGGGGACGGAGGATTGAAATAATTAGCTACTGTACGCGTTCGGCATTTTATTAGAATAATTGCCACCACCCAGCTGCAGGTCGGGCGTGGTGGGGCGTGGCTGGGTGGGGTTGGGTGGGGGTGGGGTGGGGTGCGGTGGGGTGGGGAGGGGTGGGGGACGGGAGTGAGACGTCGAGGATCACCCGACCCGCACATGAAACGTCATGTTCCTTTCTCGCTAAAGTGTTATATACGCATGTCTGCTTGTCACCATTAATTATGTTGGCCCCACTGCCCTGGACAGGACCGCGCAGCCCACTGAAGAGTTTCTTGTGGTCGAACCAAAGCATCCGAATCCTTTAATATTCTGCTCAGCCGCGTCATCTTGATCACTGTTAAAAATGTAATTTTGCACGGTTCGTCGTAAATTTCGAGCACACAGGCCTATAATTTGTTCTGAAATTATTCTCGATCAGTGTTTTTCGCTCTTACCAACCTAAGTAAGCCTGGTTATTTTACGTCGGATGTTCCGGAACGACAACTTATCAGACGGACATCGTAAATTTACAACTTCGTAGAGTGTAGACAAAAAATAATTAATTAGCGGTTCGCGTTTTCAAATGACCAGATTTTGTGTCAGTTTTGCTCGAAAGCGGCTTGATTATTTAGCGTAGCGGAGCGTTGCTGAACGTAGTGGAGCGTGGCGGAGCGTAGCTGGAGCGCACATGAAGCGTGGCGGAGCGTGGCGGAGCGTGGCGGAGCGTATGCGGATCGCGGTCCCTCTAATCTTGACGCCCGTCCACACGATGCGCCCATCAAGTGGCGGGCATCGAGACGATGACGGGGCGTCATCGGAATCACACGCGATCCTCTTGCCCCCC
>CABIKL010001103.1:0-16961 GCA_902196195.1 Aptinothrips rufus | reverse complement strand
TCGCATCGCATCGCGTCGCATCGCATCGCATCGCCGCGCGCTGCGCTTAGCTGCGAGCTGCTACGACGTGTCGACGATGTCGACGCGCGTCGACACCGAGAACACACAGGAACTGGACGCACCCTGAGTGAGCGACGTCCCGACCGCCCGTACTCGCAGTTTTTCTCTGAAAACTCGTTCCCATAGGTCTTAGATCTTCGTACGCTAAGCCCAATAAGCATGGACAGGGCGGATTTTACGGCCAAAATTAAATCAGCTGATTACTCGTCTCAGAGGCGAGCACGAGTCGGTCATGACTTTTCATAATGAACCCCTCAGGGACATCTAGAGTCTGGCTTATTTTTATATTGCGCACAGCCCCGAGCACATACGCGCACAGATATGACCATAATGACTCTGTGTCACAAATCCAATATAAGGAAAAAATGTGGAACGCTTCACGATTTTGCGTGTCATCCTTGCGCAGGGGCCATGCTAATCTTCTCTGTATCGTTCCAATTTTAGTATATGTACCGCCGAAGCGAGTACATTGTGCAGTGTCTCGTCGAAAGCTATATGTACCGGCGCAATGCTTCCGACACCGACACCGGTTTGAGGGTGTGATTCCATCTTTGAAAACAAGAGAATTGAGCCTTTCTAGTCAATACCCTTTATTTATATAATGATATGAGATGATTAGGTCAAACTTTAATTGGCTATTTTACGATTTTTCGGGTTAACATATAGCTCAATATAAAGCTAAAATGTGAAAGTTCGCATGCTTATTCGACTTACGCGCATCCTAGCGGTGAACCGTGCAGTTTCTGGACTAGTGAGGTTACCGCTAGGGAGCGTAAGGAGCGTATCATCAGAATCAACAACTGACAGCACGTAAATAAACCAAAGTTATGAGTTTTATTTTCTTGTTTCGAAAATTCAGTATTTTTGCCTTTCACATATTTTGAGATCACACGTCTTGGCTCGAATTTAATTTCGCCCATTGCTGTGACTGAAATTTATTTCTGCTCATCATATTATCATTTGACTTATCTTCTGCTGTTATCTTCTGGTTTTGACAATATGACGTTCTATCGAAAATGTGTGTGGTTCCTGAAAGGAATGCGTGAGTATACAAAGTTAGTATCTTGAATCATTCATTAAGACACCTGCACCTAACCTAAGTGACATCTAATATGTGAACATCTCTGATTTTCTGTTCGAAAAAAGGGGTGGATACCTCTCAGCTTCGACTGGATTCGTAGAAGGTGACACAGACGTTAACTGTTCAGGGAAGGTGTACATGATAACTGGTTTGTATCAAATGTAATTTAATGTTTAACGTTACTCAAACTCTGACAGTTCTTGTAAAATATGTATTTGTTAGGGGCAAACAGTGGAATTGGAGAAAGCGTTGCTCAACATGTTGCAAAGTGTGGAGGAACTATTCATATGGTGTGCCGCAATGCTCAAACTGCTGAAGATGCCAAAATTAGGATGATAGAGAAAACGGGGAATCAGGTATTTTGAAAAACATGAGGTTCTGTTTCTCCTGGCGTTTATGCAGAGATTACATGTAATGTTTCAACTCCATGAAATGTTTTCAACTCCTAGAACATTCATTTACACATTCTTGATCTTGCTGCTCCGAGAGAAGTTTATAAGTTTGCTAAAAACTTTGTTGAACATCATGACAAACTGGATGTGCTGGTAAGCATCAATTGTTTTCTCTGAGCTTTATGGCACTGAGGAGCCCATACCGAAAATAAACAAAACAGAACCATTCTGAGCCCTCATTTAACTCTGCAGGTAAATAATGCTGGCTGCATGATTCATGAGCAACGTATTGATGCTGATGGCATTGAATATAACTTTGCTACAAATGTGTTAGCTCCGCACATTCTCACTCGATTACTCACTCCTTTATTGCTCAAGTACGTAGAAGTATTTATTGTTACCTCATTTATTTGTGAATCTGGTGATTCAAAAATAATGTTGTTTTATACTCAGGTCTGAGCATGGAAGGGTCATCATGGTGACTTCAGGAGGAATGCTTCTGGAAAAGCTTGATTCTGATGATCCACAGTTATTTAAACAGAAAACTTTTGATGGAGTAAAGACTTATGCTCAAAACAAAAGACAAATGGTAAAGAAGAGCCACAAATGTACCTTTCCACTGTACTGTAATTTTTTGAAATGATTTGTGCAACATGATTGTTGCAGGTGGTTATGGCTGAGCAATATTCTCTAGAACATCCACAACTTTTTGCTGCATCCGCACATCCTGGTTGGGCTGACACGCCATCAGTTCGTTCTGCTCTTCCTGATTTTCATAGGCGTATGGAAGGAAAACTTCGTTCATCTGAAGAGGGAGCAGATACTATAGTTTGGCTTGCAGTTTCTCCTGCTGCTCTGTTACATGGGAATGGACTTTTCTTTCAAGGTAATATCAGTTTCGAAAAGAATTTCTTTGAAATTTTTGTGAAACAATTATAAATTTAGCTGTCTTAATATTCTAGATCGTGCACCAGTATCTGCTCATTTGCCCTTGGCATGGACTCAATCCACAAAAGAAGAGAATCTAAATTTCATTTCATATTTGGACCAACTTATGGAAAAAACAGCTAAGTAAGAGAGACGTGTTGTAAACCATCTATTTAAAAGGAACTGAATTTGTATTAAATGGAAACATAAAACAAGATCATATTACTTTAATTATTCTTATTTGTCTGTACACTTTCCTCTCCGTTAAGAGTGATTCTTAAATTCTCATAATACATGATGATGATTTTAAAAGTTGATGATGAGAGCAAGATACCCATACAGCAGGTCTAGTTCTTGACATCTCTCACATAACAGAAATTAGCTGAACCAGAAGCACCACCCTGAAACTATTCAAAAAATTGATCATATCAGCACTTTACACAAGAGCAAGCTGTAAATTTTATATCTTATGTGGAGTTTACCTGTTGCACATTTCATGCTGGAGAATGAGCCATGTTGCTGAACTGTTTCAGCAGAACTGCATGTGTGTGCACACAGCAATCACTTTTGAATAAGATAATATTCCAGGTACAAGACTGAAAACATAAAAAGAACACATTTTTAGATAGAGATTCCTAGATAAGGTGTAGAAAGTTGACAGAATTTGGAGCTATCTTACCAAAAGCATTTCATCCAGCAGCTGCAGCCTTATAGCCCGATGTATCCAGAGATGAAGTTGTGTATTTTGTTACTTCTGCCAACTTCCAGTTGACAACATACCTCTCTGCAAACATAGAACAATTGTTTGTGATTCAGAAATAAAGAAGAGGGTACTACTGGAAAAAGGACACATCATTACAGTGGATACAACAAAGTAAAAATAAAGGACAGCGAAGAATGGAAACTCTACAGAACCCTGAAAATTCCACTGTCACTCATGCTTTACTGTGAGTAAACATAAAAGTAAAAATACTACTTCTCAACTCATACCACCGAAATTCGAACAACAAAGTCCGTACTAACGAAGCAAAAATATTTTTTTCTGCCTAAGCAGTATGAAAATACATTTTGTATTTGCGTTACTAATATATGTTTTAACTTGACTGCACAGTACCAACAGTTTCACACGGATCACTTCTCTCAGAAGTGTGTGAATATTTTTATCTCTCAAGGGTTTCACCAAAAAGTCAATAACCAAATCGTTGCTTAGACTCCACTGAGTGAAGTTTTCACATTATTGTACTTTTAATTGTTCTGATACAACCTACCATGTGCTCCTATTTCTCATGGTAAGCAGAGTAGAAATCAGAAGCTGTCTTCTTATCACATGTAAATTTGATAAAAAAAATAATTCCAGATCAAGGGAATTTCTATATATTATTGACAGAGACAGGGAGGAAAGCATGGATAAAGGACTAATCAGTAATGCATAAAATAGAGTCAAAATGGCACAGAGTTTGGGTTCCGCTCCATTACTGATCTCATGTACAGAGATATGGCCAAGTTTAGTTGAAGTATGCCAAGACTTATGAATACAAATACAGTACGACAAAAATGGTGTATTGCATTCCTTGTTAACCTCTGGGAAATTTTACACTGCGTAGAGTACTAACCCAATAAACATATGTTATTGTGAGTCTCACGATGGCTTGCCAGAATTGACTGATGATTAAGATTTCACTTCAAATACATTTGAAGCTTTACAAGCTGATCTGCTACAAAGATTGGCAGTTCACGTTTTTTATAATAAATTGAATGACAGAAGCAAATCCCAACTAAAAAGACAACAAACATAAGTTGCATAAATATTAAAAATATTTTAACTAATTTGTATTTACTTCATTTCCTGATTAAGAATTATTTCAGTTCACTGAAATAACACAATAATTCTCTTTCTCAATGCTAGATTGAAATATAAGGTTAACAGGTGAGCTTTGATGCTTTCAACGATCCTTCCCACATGAAATCCTCTGTTCCATCATTAAAAATAGCAATCTTTTCCAGACTTACTTGAAAAGTAACATCTTCACGGTCTTCACTGAGTTGAATCCTTCCAGTATCAATCACATGCTGAATTTGTGGTTGCTGCATTTTTCAAAGCAGTTATTCAAAATGACCCCTACATCTATTATTGCTATGGTCTTACCTACAGCAGAATCCATTTTTCAAAAGGTGTTCGAACATCATACTTTCCTTCTGATTGCTTGCCACTTCCAATTCTACAAGTGTCTGAATCAATTCTGTCCTCCATTCTGTCCACCGATAAATACCTATTCAAAACTGACGGACATGAATCTTTGTACTTTCTTGTTGAATTTAATTCGCCCATTTGCCTTAAAGCTTGATACAGCATTCCATGCTCCATTTTTTTTTATTTATTTTTTTATTTTAAAATAATGTTTGATCTTCAACCAAAACCACTCGATCTATGATTTGATTTCATCCAGGAATTGTTATTCTTATGAAAAGTGATCAATACAATGCATTCCACATTGTAATATTTCACCACCTCTTTCTTATAAGTAAAAATGATGTGAGAGTGCTGCCATCTCACCCGGAAAAAGGCAGGTTTCAAATACCAGAACCAAATTAGACCAGCTCAGCATTCGCTTTTCTTTGCCTATTTATTGACTTTAAAAGAGCAACGAGCCAAATAGTCTTAAAATTGCACCATATTCTGATCTGAAGCAAAATGAAAGAAAATGGAATGGCACAAGTGGTGAAGAGTTAAACACTACTAAATTCATATCAGTGCCATGATGCTGTCACAATAAATAAAATAGACCAATCTTATTTGCAGCACAGCAAACAGCGCTTGGGTAAAGAAAGGTCAAAATAAAGCGAGTCTCAGATAGTATAAGAAACAATTACAACAACCTTTTATTGTGAGTAATAGTTCAATTCCACACTTAAATAAAAATCTTTTTGATGGAGTAACATATAAGGTTTGATTGGCTAGCTGAGCCATGACTTATTTTATTTCCCGAACAGAAAGAATGACACATTCTGGAATGTACATATCCATTCTTTCTGGCACACAACTGACAAAACATAATCATGATGATAAAATGTCCATGTTTCATAAATAAAACAAGTTATAATGCCTTAAATAAACTGATGAATAATAATACATGTTCGATAAGAATGATTCCTAGTTACCCCATCATTAATTCAAATGGAAACTATTTCGTCAAAATGTCAAATTAATCACATAAGGGACATTCTAATTAGTATGAGAGCACAATACTTTCTTTGCATGCTTTAATAACTTAGTTATGAAAAAAAAAATGAGGTTTCCTGACAAATTTAATTTTTTTTTTTTTAGTAGCGCCGCTGTGCTTGGTTTCCATAATCTCGGTTCTGCCCATAGCTAGCTGAGCTGCCGCCTGAAACATGGTTAATTCCAAAACACAAATTTATACTAAGGGCTCAAAGTTTAATGAGCAGATACCTACAACTTCCAAGTTTCCAATCCTTTTTCTTTCTTTGTCAATCCATTGCACCATAAAGGAAGTTTCCCTCTGTGCCCAGCTTAAAATAACCAGTACTTGACTTGTCTTTACATGATGCGGACAACAGTTGTGTTGAAGGAAACGTGCATCCTTCACTCCTGAAGGAAAGGTTGTCTTGTCTATAAGGACTTTTTGTGGTTACCTCAGCGCTATGAGGAGGTATGCATATGAATGAAAAGATCTACTTGCTTAAATGAAGTTCTCATAAACTGTCCAATACGTTTTGCAGTAACTGCATAAAAGGTGTAGGTTAATTTTAATTGATACTCAACATATCCATAGTCATATTGAATACTTATAAACTTCCTGTTTCTTTGATCATCACTCTGCAAATGCAATGCAAGCTCCACATGGAAGCAGATTTGTCAGACCAAGTAAAGTTCACCTTATTCATAGTTCTTATGAGGTGAGTTCTTTCGCAATCGCTTTAAAACATTCATAACCAGTACCATCAATTTTGTTTCTTATCACATGTGCCTAAAGCGAAAACCTTTAAATCAATATGAGGGGAAGGCACACATACCATTCTCACCTCTGTTCACTTAGCAAGACCCCCCACTTAACTGAATAATTGGGAGTTTCACACACAGCTCTTAAAAATACTGAGGAACATTAGGTTTATAATACTCACCATATGATGGCTTGTTATAAGAGTTGTTGGCACCATAACTCTGTGAATCTGAAACAATCAATACGGCCAAACTACAGTCAAATATCCCGGCATAATTTCTAAATAACATTATTAACCTAGAGCAGTAAAAACAGAAAATGGTAACAGAGAAGATGGCTGAAGTTCTGCTACAGATTAATTCAAGAGAATAAAGATGTTGAAAAATTTACAGTGCAGACAGCGCCTACAGAATTTAAACCCACCATATCCACCAGAATTGGAATAGCTTCTGCCATCATACGCAGGAGCCGGTGCAGAATAGTTTCCAGCAGGCGCATTCCCATATCCACCTGATGAATAGTCATCTTGCACTGAAAATGTGAAAAAGTTAACTTATATTACTGCATTTAACAAGATATGAGATGGGCAAAATGAGAAAAGGACTGCAGCCAAAGAAATGTATTGAAAATGAACTTACCTGCAGGTTTATTGTAACTAGGATATGATTCCGTTTGTGAATAAGGCTGTGGTGCGCCATAGTTAGCCCTATTGTCCGGAGGAGCAGAAGCATATCCAGGGGATGAGTATTCTTCATTGTAGCCTGTTGATGGAGCATTATAATTGGCCCCACCACTACCATAGCCGCCTGAGGGTGCCACAGGCGTTTCTGGTGGTCCGTAGGACTGTGCAGGGTAACCGCCACCTGAACCACCTGTGTTGTAAGATTGGTGTGCATTGTAGGATGGGTTTGGTGGAGCACCTCTGTGAAGATAATGAGAAAAAGAAAGGCATTGCAATAATGATTGTCAAACAAAACATCAATTAAGTAACAGTAAGTAATTAACATTACATACAATTGTGAAAAATACAAAAGCACAAAAAGCCCCACAAGTTAAAATTTTACAAAAGTAAAAATTTTACAACACAAAGTCTACAGAGTATTTGTAAAAACAAAAGTTTCCAACAACTAAGAAACATGCTCAATATACAAACAACAACTTTAGCATGCAAAATGAACATGCTACAGTAGCACAGCATCATTTCATATAAGCACATTACTAGGGCTTATGGAATAAAATTTTGGATGGCCATATAATATGATCTTGAACTTTTCCTACAGCTTTCACAAGGCTAAACTCACCCATAAGTACTGCCAGTATTACCATGTGCTGCTCCTTCAAATCCACGATTGCCATACTGATTAGAAGAATATTGGCTTCAATATGCAAAAGAAAACATGAATAAGGATACTACTTTGATTAGCAGCAAAAGCCAGGAGCCTACTAAAAAATACAATCCCTCAAATAAGTTAAAAATGCCACTACAAACATGCCATAACAAGACACCACGAATTTTTCCTACAATGATATCTGGAAGCATCAATAAATTCTAAGAGTGAAAAAGCCCAACACAAACACACAACCTACAGCAATGCTTATCTTAACTTCCATACCTGGCAGGAGCGCCATAGCCATTACTGCCTTGTGATCCCTCATAACGGCCTCGCTTGGGTGCCGAGTCATCTGATACAGGGGGGCCTCCCATGCGTTTGGGTGGAGCTCCACCAAATCTGTCTCCTGATGATCCACCACGACTTCCTCGGAAGCCACCTCTTCCCCGTCCTTCAAATCCACCCCGACCTCTGCCCTCAAAGCCACTTCCACGGCTGCTTCCTTCAAATCCACCTCCTCGGCCTCGGCCCTCAAAGCCACTTCCACCGCGGCCGCGGCCTTCGAAACCACCTCCACGTCCTCTGGGCTCGAACCCTCCCCTTCCTCGAGGTTCAAAGCCGCCTCGTCCTCTGGGTTCAAATCCCCCACGTCCGCGGCCTGAACAAGAAACAAGGCAAAGGATAGTAAAAACGAACAGCAATAAGTCTCTTTGAGTTAAGAAATAATGCAGACAGTAAAAATAAAAAAAACGAATTTTAAGTAATAGGATGGAAAACGTACTTCCTCTGAATGAACCTCTGTCCCCACCAGCACCACGTGGTGTGAAATCCCCTCCTCTTCCTCGGGGTCCACCCATTCCACGTGGAACAAAGCCACCCCTTTCAGAAGGAGGGCCACCACGACCCATTCCCATTCCTCGAGGAGGTCCACCACGGCCAGGAGGGCCACCCCGCATCATTCCAGGACCACCGCCCCTTAGATGAGAAAACAAATATGTAGGAAGACAAGACAATCGCCAAGAACGACGGCATTCTGAACGGTAGGAAATTGACATACCTTCCACGCATTCCTCCATCAAAGCTTCCACGACCCCTAGGGGGCCCACCACGCCCAGGTGGACCACCACGGCCACGGAACCCACCGCCTCTTTGGGGCCTGTCTTCCATTTTATGATATAGTAAGTACTGAAAATGAAAAAAAAATTAGCTCAGATTCGTTTCAGCAATAGCAATGATACAGTTAAATTGTTGAATTTAACTTCAAGGAACGTAAGAGATGAACTGTATAGCTGTAATGATGAGCAAACGAACGGTACAAACGATAAAATATATGACCACAATTTCCTTCAAATCATAACCTAAAATGTCTGCCTCACATTAAAAAGCGGTACTGGTTACTTACTATCCAGTTTTCAAAAATTCAAGAAGGAGAAATGAAGGAAACAAGATTGGAAAGCCGAGAAGGGATATCAATATTGGTAATATCGCAAGCCACAAACACAAATGAGTCAACGACAGTCAACAGAACCTATGGTTTGTCGAAACCAGTTGCTAACTAAGTGAGCAAAGACGCGATATAAACCACACTATACATATAAAACCCTAATGAATAAGTGAAGATCCAGACTGAAATAGAAACATATTGAATAACTCAATTCTACAAATAAATATTTGATGGTTATGATAGTTAAATTTCGGAATTTTGTGAGCATCACTGACTGCCCGGTAATTTTACCAGGAAATGTAAAACAATCAGGTGAGAAAAGTGTTAGACAAATCAGAAAGGAAAAGCGAAACGATAAAATTCACATCAGCCGCGATATTAGAGTTATCATAATTTAAAATTAGACATAAAATAGAAACCCACCAAAAATTAAAACGAAGACGAGCCCGGCTTCACACTTCTTCACTCCTAAACAAAATGGCTGACAATACGAAACTCAGTGGTGGGGGAAACCCAAACGGAAGTAATTGCTGCGCGCCTTCTTTGCACATATTACAAACTGCCGATTTGCTACATCGAATCATCGGATCTGAGTTCACAGCGTTCGCAGAGGGCGTCCACAGTAGAAGAACGAAAGTTTTGAAAGTAAAATTTAGTTCAAAGAAAGTAAAAGCATAGCAACGGTCAAAATTTTCAAAACACAACGCCTACAACGCCCGAACGCCCGAACGGCTAGCTATCGCTTACCGGAAGTTCCTTGTATCGATCCACAGGAACACACAGGAACACGAAAGGGTCCTCCAGGACCGGACGCCATGTTTGTCTTCTAGTGGCTTGGTGTTTTGTGAGCTTAGGGCTGTGTGTGCACCGAAAACATCAGGGATCGGTCTCTTACCCTGGTGATCGGTTACTGACATGGTAAAAGTTGAAATGGACGGCGGACGGGGTCATATGGATAATGGTGTAAGTCTTTTGTGAGTTTTGTTTTTCCTGTTCGTTTGGGTGTAGTTTGAGGAGGGTTACGGGTTACACTCCGGTCGGGCCTCTGCTTGCTGAGGCTGGAATGTAGTTTCTATTTATTTCCGGGATTTTCGCTTAGAAGTCTGGAATATTGTTCTTTGCCGTCAGCGTCATTTGAGCTCTCGTGGTGAATTTTAACCAGCTTTAAGAATTGCATTGCCTAGATCTGCAGTGGCTTTGATGCGCTGTAGCGATTTCTGTGATAGTGGCTAGTGACCGGCTTAACTACGGCCGGTTTTGATTTGCACCACACTCCCCCCTTTAAGTTTCCAAATCTCTTATCGATGAAATAGCATACTGTATTACGCCCGATTCCGCCTCACAGCGGGTTCAGGAGCTCGCCTTTAGGATACATTGTTGCGACATCTTAGAGGTCATTACCCTCCAAGTACCTTCAGATCGTTGATCTCGATTCCAGGTTTTTGTCCGTCGTTTTCTCTATAATTTTTCACTTTTATTGTTTTTGCCTCAGTGTTGATTGCTTCAATTTTTGATATATTGCATTCGACCGGATATTTCTATTATTGACTGGTTGGTGTTAAAATTTTGTTTATCTGCATATGTGTTATGTGCTCTGCTCGATGATCAATAGGTATTGCTGTAAAAGTCTTGTACTTTATGATACTATTAAGACTATAGGGGTTATTTAACCATTTACCGGTATGATTATTCTGATATCATAAATTTTAATTGCTTTCCAATGTTTTATTAGGGGACCCATGAAGCAGAGCACACAAGGAAGCTTTTTATAGGTGGTTTGGACTACAGAACAACTGATGACTCCCTGAAGAAGTTTTATGAACAATGGGGCGACATTGTGGATGTTGTTGTCATGAAGGATCCAAAAACAAAAAAGTATGTCACTTCTACTTTTTAGATATTTGATGCTAAAAGCTTTTTCCTCTGTTGTAAACTCTGCTATTATTTACTTTCAGATCTCGTGGATTTGGATTCATTACCTATGCAAGAGCAGCTATGGTTGATGAAGCTCAAGCCCACAGGCCTCACCGCATCGACGGCAGAGTTGTTGAGCCCAAGAGAGCAGTTCCTCGCACCGTGAGTACTTTTTGAAAATTGCTTTTTAGAAACAGAACTTGTTTGAATTTAATGTGGAGTAGTATGTAGCTTGATGGCTGGATGAAATATTTACTGGTATATTTTGACTCAGGAAATTGGAAGACCAGAGGCTGGTGCTACAGTTAAAAAGTTGTTTGTTGGTGGTCTGAAGGAAGAGATGGAAGAAGATGACATCAGAAACTATTTCAATCAGTTTGGTCAGGTCCGATCTGTATCGATTGTCATGGACAAAGAGTCAGGAAAGAAACGAGGCTTCGGTTTTGTTGAGTTTGACGACTACGATACTGTGGACAAGATTTGTCGTAAGTTTAACTTTTTATTTTTGTTTCCATGACTAAGCATGATTTGAACTCGCTCTCACCATTGTCGTTATTCTATTCTCAACAGTGCAGAGGAATCATGCCCTCAGAGGCAAGCACATTGACGTGAAGAAGGCTCTCAGCCGGCAAGAAATGGCAGACATGCAGGCCCGCAACAGCAGAGGGGGCAGTGGCGGTGGCGGCGGCGGCGGCGGTGGCGGCCCAGGTGGACGGGGTGGCCCGTCTGGTGGCTCATGGGGCAACCGAGGGGGCAACGACTGGAATCAGGGCAACCAAGGCTACAGCGGGGGAGGAGGAGGAGGAGGTGGGGGTGGGGGTGGGTGGGGTGGAAATGGCGGTAGCGGTGGTCCATGGTCCAACCAGAGCCAAGGAAGCAGCGGTGGCGGTTGGAACCAAGGCGGTGGAGCTGGTGGCACTGGGGGGCACTGGAACAATGACAACTTCGGCGGTGGCTACCAACAGAGTTATGGTGGAGGACCTGTCCGAGGTGGCAATTATGGAGGTGGCCGACCTGCTCCCTACTCAGGTTAGCTCGGTACACTATACATGTTTGTGGCCATATTAAGGTGGAACGGCAACCAGGCCATAATCCCTATGCTGGCCACGCATGTCTTAAAATCCATGAATTCTCCACAAATTCTGTTCGATCTCTTTCAAATTTGGATGAGATAATCCTTAAATAATTTGGAGCGGTTTGACGGTCTGAAATTATTTTAAGTTTTGCCTAAAACAAACAGTTATACATTAAACTTTTGTGCAAATTTTCAATTTGTCCTTATTTTGGAATAAAGAAAGATCTAATAATTTCAGACCGATAATCTGTCTTAAATAATTTAAGGAATATCTCATCAAAATTTGTGGAAAATCCATGGTTTTAATAAAAATGCACGGGCCAGCATAGGTGGTGCGATGCCACCTAAATTCATAAAGCGTACAACTTTATGCTTCATGACTGTGTATTTTGCAGGAGGTGGTGGTGGCGGCAGTGGCGGCGGCAGCAGCTATGGTGGCAACCAAGGTGGTTATGGAGGCAACCAGGGCGGCGGTGGTTACGGAGGTAACCAAGGCGGAGGCTACGGAGGCGGCAACCAAGGAGGAGGCTATGGAAGTGGCCAGGGAGGATATGGAGGGTCAAGAAGATACTAAGCTTCTCTCGCTGACCACAGGTATGTTTCTATTTTTTTCTTCTTTCCCTTTCTAGTCACAATTTCACTGTCAAGAAAAATCTTGGGAACCGTTCCTCTTTCTCTTTTTGGATTTTGTTTAGTACTGTAGCTATCTAGTGCCTAAGGCAAGAGCTGAAAATAGGTTTAAATCTTGCTTAAGTTCATAATCGAGTAATGTGAAATACCTGTTTGTTTGATTCACCCACATTGCTAGTACGTATATGTGTACACCCTCCAGGATGCACTTGAATTGAATTATCTTCTTTTATTTTTAAAGAGTAGAGATTAATATCTATTGATTTTTATTGGAATTTTACGTTGCTAACCGTTCAGTCAGGCAGCTCATTTGATCCTAATTCCATTGCCGTTTCTGTCCTTGTCGTGTTCTATTTTTCCCCCACTTTTTTTTCCCCTTGTCTTTGTGTATTAGCAAAATTTCTGTGATACAGTTTGATCATATTCATTCATTGATTTTTATATATCAGGCATTATTTAATTTATCGTTGAGAACAATATTAAAAGATTGTTCTGTACTTTTCTTATCACATAATGGGTCAATTGTTCACAGTGAACATGGTCATTACCAAGCTTAACAAAAGTGAGACAACTCATGGACCGGTTATCATTTTCATATTTGCATTTAGGATTATCCCTAGTGTCAAAACTGAATTTAGGAGTGTATTCTCCATTTATGCTTGGAGGCATATCAATACCAGTCAGTGTGTACTTTTTTTTCAAGCCCTCTATATTTTGCCGGCTCCTGCTTGAACTTAATTATGACTGAATTCCTGAAGATAGCCTCCTTTAGGTTTTCAGGAACTATGTCATTTTTTTAAAAATATTTTTGGGGTTTGCTCATCTATTGGACATGTATGTATTTTTTTTCCTCCCTTATCTCTTCCTCTCTTTTTCTCTCTCCTTTTGTACCATCCCTTCCTGTAGTGGTAACTAGTTGCTGTCATGGTAGATCAGTATAAATGCCTTGTTTTCTTGGGTTCATGTATTTGGTTTTCTTTTAGGGCTTCATATAGCATGGGTAGATCTTTTAACTGATAGACTAAAATCATTTCACATTACATTGTGATTCATTTATTTCAGCATTTCAGAGGGAAATCTGAGCTATGGGAAATACTTTCAGTCTTCAGCTAGAGTCGTAAATGGGTTACTAACTGTTGTTATTGTTTTGCATCCTTCTTGTTTAGGTTCCTTCTACAGCCTACATACAGTTATGGTACTGTAGGGATTTCTGGTCAGGGTTGGATTAGACAAGTTAGATGAATGATCCGATCCACTGAAGATGAGCAGTTGTTTGCCTGATGTGTACGCCCTATGAGGAGGACTTTTAATTTGTGTTCGTGTGATTATGCGTGTGACTCAGGAACTTTAAACATTAGGACGCAACAGTATTGTGAGATGATTACATCAAAATAAATTCGTTAAATTTATTTCGTGTGACTCAAGTGTAGAGTGCGGTTCAGTTCTAAAATTACCCTATTAAATGAGGGGGCTTAATAAACTCTACATCCATGGCAGAGTCCTGGTTAGGAAACACGTTTATTATAGTTGGATGATTTCGTTTTGCACGAACCATGAATGTAGTAATCAAGTATGTGAACCCAGTGTTAATCAGAAAATGAATTAAGTTTGAATGTCAGGACCATGAGAAATTAGGTTTAATTTTGCTATCATGTACAATCTCTCTAATTAAAATAAAACAATCACTTTTTTTTTTTCATTTTTATAATCAGAGCTTGCTTGATCATATAGTATGAACTTACAGCAGTTCTCAGACTTATGCCACTAATCATTCCGTACTGCATAGGAGCGTAATGTACAAATAAGTTTCTGTAAAAGATGCTACTGATCTGATGTTAGTGCTACTGCGAAGATATGTGTTAAGATTAGCCGTGAGGTTTCATGTATTTATTGATATCGTAAAAAAATGTAGTGAAGTAAATTTAAAAGGTTTTTATTTTATTCAAGGTAGAATATGCCCATACCCTTATCTCATGAGGTTTACAACAAAAAAACACACCATCATACACACTCAATGTACGAACGTAAATGTCGCATTTCGTACTCATTTTAATGAAAAGGTGGTATTCATTACATGCCCGTTTATTTTATTATTACTGTTCTTTGGTGGGAAAGCAACTAAAGAGTCATCATATGGCTCAACCTCATATAGTACTGAGCTATTTTTTATGTCTTCTCAGTAATTGCCGTACATAGTTTTGAATTTTTCCATCCAATGTGAGCTTGTATACATGACATGTTGAATATATCTTATCATACACTTCGTACAAAACTTAAAAGTGAGATAGTCGTAAGCGTCTGAAGGATATAAGGCTCCTCTAATTTGAGGAACTGAAATGTGAACTTATCGACATAGAAGTGGTATTTCCGAGGATAAGTCAGCGGATATTTGCTGTTAGAAGCAGGATAGCAGCAAAATAGACTCAGCATTCTTGGAGGAAGCTAGCTTGCAGGATTCTTGAAGGCTGACTCAGTCTGTCAGAACGGTAGGTGGATCGGATCTCTCTTTCTAGGTTCAGCCTCTCAGGTATAGTAGTGGAAAAGAATAGTGTGATAAGTGAGGACTCGAATTAATTTTTATTTGTAGTTTCTGTAGGGTTGGTTTGGTCTAATCCCCTACTTTTTCCTGTGCATCAGAATATAGATTCCCTCTCTTAGTCCTTGATGCATCCAGTCTGTATACTTACAGCATCACCAAAATCCTTTCCTTCCCCTGTAGAATGAAAAAGTCACGCTTCAGTAAAAAATGACACAAAAAGTAAAAAAAATTGTCATTTTGGTTGACTGTTTTGATGTCGTGAAAACATCTCAGTGATGGTAAATGGCTTTTTGTTTTGCTTGGGTTGTACCTCTTTTTTATCTTATAAAGTTATTCCCCAACCTTTCAGTTTCATGTTAGCCAAGGGATTTTTTATTTTTTTTTGTCCTGTTTTATCTTGAATTTTTAATGGCATTGGTTAGTATTCCTTTCAGATCATAATGTTCTTTATTTTGCATTCTTAACTGGTTCTTGATGATTTTCCTGCTTTAAAGCATTAGTTAATCTTTTCCTATCTTCAGCAACTACCAATCAAAATGTAATTATTTGTGTAATAATAGTTTCTAAATGTGACTTGCTGTATGATAGAGCAACAGCATGAAAAAAATGGAAATTATTTTATATTAAGGACTATTGGGGAACTAAAGCAATTCAATGAAAGATTTTTTTTCATGGTATTGTTTACTTTCTTATTCTTTAACTTGGGCAGTATACTCTCTTCTTATTTTGTTCCTTCTTTTTATTGCTTTGATCTGAATGTGTTAATTGTTTCATTCCTTTCAGCTTTTCTCAGTGCATTTAAGTTTTATTGTGAAGGGTGGTGTTCTGTATATTTGAATTTATGAGGTGCATTGCATGAAGGTGCGATTCAAATGTATTAGTGAGTGCTATGCTTGAGATTTTAATACAAAAACTTCCAATGATGCCTTTAATTAAAGGATGTACCCAAAATTAGTCACTGCTTGTCACTTCGGCGCTTAGCTGGTTGAACATCTCTGCACTCCTAGTGTGTATTCTAGAAGGATGTTAACTGTACTGAAAAAAGTCTCCGAGGGCAATTTGATTGTAAATCTACCATTAAAACAAAGTCAGTGCACAGTAGATTTCTGTTCAGTTCTGGGTCAGTGTTTGATTTGTAGTTTGATAGTTTCTGCATTTCAAACATTTTCAGTTCTAGTTTAAACTGTGCTGTGAATCCTCAAACAATCATGAGAACTGTGGTGCCAGTGGTATGTTCAGTAAAAATTAGAAGTTCAATGGGAATTGTGTTTGGAATACCAGAAACTTATTTGATCTTACACCTACTGCTTTGCATGCTTTTCCAATCATGCGCAAGGTATACGCATGTTAACTCTGCTATGTCACGTTGTGCACCTCAATTACTATGTTTTCTACCCTGTTTCAAGAAGGCGCCCTGGGCAATGCTGGGTGTGTTGTGGTACATTGGTGCAACATTGGCTCCATCTATGCTTTGATCTTAATTTTTTTGTGATCAAGGCTTTTCTCTTTGCAGAGTATTTTCATCCAACACTCTTGTGAATGAGACTGATAAAAGAAAGAGGGATGAGATCATGTGCACTTTTTTTTTCTTTTTTTTTTTTTTTTT
>CABIKL010001102.1:0-16963 GCA_902196195.1 Aptinothrips rufus | reverse complement strand
CCAGCGTAAGCAAAAGCGCGGACTCCCCCCTCCCCCTAAGGTGATTACGTAATATGTGGACGGCCCCTTAAATGTGCTAATAAGTAGTAACAATTTGATCACAAAGCTACATACCATCAGCTGTCAGTTTCTCTAAGCTTGAGTTTTTGTCCCCATTTAGGGTCTGTGAATGAGGTGATGAATAAAAGTTCTGCTCAAACTTTTGAGCTGATTTGCTGTCAGATATTTGTAGTTGTGCTAACGGAAAAGAGGCTCGGTGGTTCTGATTTGTTATTCGGCTAGGAGTCTTCTTCCTTCTCACCACCTGTGTAAAAAAACAGAAAACAAAAACAAAGAGAAAACTAAGGTTAAATACCATTGCGAATGTCTACACAGTACCTCACAATTCACAGAAAAATTTGTGTTCCGAAACTTTTGAACTTTTAGTTGGTCAGCATCTGCTATTTAAGCCAAGATTTGAGGAGCTGGCTCCTGGCTAGAGTCGTTACCTTTCCTGGGGGAAGAGCAGTGTGCACAACTGAAGTTCCCTCATAGGCAAAATCTTCATCAGCATGACGAGTTGGCTGGCTTGCATCATCAGTGTCAGAGACAACTGAAGAGCCCGTGGCTTTATCTTCAGTTTCCAGTGTGTTCTGTTCAACTGATTCTACAACATGATATCCATTGCCTTCCAATGATGCTGTTGTTGCAGATGAGGATATTACCTCCGACACAGGAGGCAACTCGACAAACAATGGGCCGCGAGCTGATTCAGTATCAGGGGTGTCATCAACACTAATGCTTTTGACTGAGACTGAATCTTCACTTGACAGGTTGCTTGAAGATACAGCTTGTGAGCCATAACCACTGCAAAAAGCACAAAAAAATAAATAATCTAATATTGACAATCAGAAAATAATGAAATGCATCAGCACGATTCTGTTTCTTAATTAAAAACTACATCTATACCTTGAACTTGAGCTAGGTGTCCATATTTTTCCTGCTTGCAATTCAACAATGGAGTCAAGAGTTCGGGAACTTGGCATTACCTTGCAAACCTTCTGATCTAGATTAGATGATTTTGCCTGCACAAGGTAAACCCACTTAGGACGAGGCGAATACATAAGTATTCAGACGACAGAAAGGAGAAGAGTGATATCAGGAAGTAAATCCATTTTTCATCCATACCTGATAAGACTCCATCTCAGGCTCACTTAATGTGCCAATATCACCATCTAACAAGTTTTCACGACTTGCAGCACCAGATGATGTTGTGTGGTCTTGCCTGACTTCTTCTTTGGCATCGTCTTCCAAACCTTCCTCCGCTTCTTCCTCCTCAACACTGTTGTCCTGACCTGTGAAGTCCGAGGCAGCTTCTGCCTCCACTAGTTCGTCCTTAATTGCCTCTACATTAATTTCATCAGGATTGGGAAGGATAGACTCAGAGCACGACACAGTTTGAACAGGCAATTCTTCAATTCGACCCTCAGCCAATACTTGAGTTTTTGTGCTGACTTCCTCATCATCATCTTCATCACATTCTTCTTCATGGGGTGACATATCCAGAGCAGTAGATGATCCCACTTGCTCTTCATGTAAGGTGGTCAATTTAGTGTTAGGAGATGCTGTAAAAAGTACAAAATAAAAAAAGATTAGTACTCTCTAAATGCACTTAAAGTCATGGTTGTTGCATTGATTCTTCTGTTTGATACTATCAAGCACAAAGTTCACAAATGCTACATTTGGTTGTGGATAGAAAAGTACAAAACAGAACAAAAACACACACAAAAATGCTACACTAGATCTCCAGCACGCTCATTCGACAATATGAAGAACTAAAATTTACAGCAACTAAAACCACTAAAAGATTTGAGAACTGAGAAATATAGTGACAAAGAAAACCCAAACAAAATGCATTCGGCAAGAATCAATTCTGATTGAGTTAACCATGAATGGAATCACTGCATTTTCAACAGCATGATGCAAACAACATCAGAACACCTACAAAACATAGCGCACTACAAAATAATGAAATACTAAGTTAGTGAAGAATCCAAAAACAAAATTATTATGAGATCCGTTAAAACGGAGAGAATACACAGTAACAATTTTCTTCTTCCAAGAAAAAAAAAAGAAAAAGAAATTTTATAAAAGACAGCTCAAACAATGAGTTTATCTACATTGTACATGGAAATAAGTGCAAATAAGCAAAAGTCACACTACAAGCCTAGAGAGTAGAAAAGGAACATCACATACACTTAGATCCTGGTTGAAGCCGCAATGTATTTAGATTGATGTTGAGGTTGAGGAATGTAGGACGTGCTGAAATAGACAGGGAAGCAAGTTAGACTGAAACACAGACACCGTCACCAAACCAGCAAGTCACAGCATGTGTCGTTATCATGGAAACATAAAGGATGTTGCAGAATCCAACTGAGGCAATTCTGGAATGATTAAAAACCTTACAGACGTTTATAACTATTTTCTATAGATGATAAAGAAATGTCATGACTGGGTTAAGAGTTACTATTTCAACCAGACCCATTTCTTTATTGAAAGAGAAAAATATGACTGGCGAGTGTTTGTAAGAAACATTTAAGAGGATATTGACTTCTGACACAACTGAACATGATTCTTGCAAGTAACTGTAGGCTAATCACACTGCATCAAAATCTAGAATTTTGAGTATTTTGAAGCAATCTAATTGTAAAAAATCTAATCACAATGACTTCAAATATATTGGAAACATTAATTGTCTAAATTTTCATACATAATAAAGCTCTATTTTATGTTCCTGTCCTGAATACTGGCCTATATTTACAAAACACAGTTCCATGCAAAGGTTTGTAGAATCATGCCTTCAGAACAGTCGGTCATACTAGAATTTCTATTGATAAATTACTCGTGCCAATACTGCTATCACTACTAAAACATTAAATTCACAAAAAACACAAGTCAAATATTTCACTTCTCGGAATCCCCTTACTTCTTAGTTACAAGGATGAAGTTCCTGGAAGAAAAGATTGAAAAAGAAACAAATTTGAAAGGAAAATAGAGTATTACATCTATCAGCACACCTGACTGGACTTGAAAAGCAGTTTGGCCTATGCAGGCCACTCCATCAAACACCACAAGACACCATCGAAAATTCTATAAATGTAACATGAAGGGAGATGATTCTTCCCTTGGACAAATTGCTTAGCAGAAATCTATATGTGTGCAGAGGTTTGTGAAATTACTGGAGGTAGCATGCATCAGCACATACTACGTTACACAGGACATCATGAAACATGACCATGCCATCAGATATGGAACAGGGAAAACCAGAAACCTGGTAGGCAAATATATATGGAAGCAATCCAGTGAGTAAGCTAGCTACACTGAAAGTCCATGCATACAGACAACAATCATAACTGAACTAAACTAGAACAGAATATGTAATATATTCCAGAACAAAGAAGTACATTACGGGTAACTTTAAAAGACTCAGGCAAATTTAAGGTAACGATGTACACAGGACAAATCAATACAGCAAATTACATTGTGCAAATGCAATCCCTTTTCACAGATGGGTGCACAAAATTATTCATCGGACATTTACAGCCACGTATTAAAAGTTAACAAAAAGTAAGAAAAGGGAAAGTATTAAATATGTAAATACAACAATGACAAAAGCAATACACACAAATTCATACAGTTAAGAAAAGCCCAGTGCTGTTACCTGACAGAATGGAGCCTACTAGGCAGCAAAACAAATACAAAACAAACCACAATCACATCAGAATAGGAAACAAAGAATGGTAAAATGAGCTACATGTACTGTCATGTGATGATAGTATAAGCTGTACATAGATTTGTTTAAATGGTGTGTTGTGATTTACTGGCCTACATTGCAGGCTAAATGTGTTGCTAGAGGCTAGCTTAGGTAATCCAAGCTCAGCACTAATGATTTCAAATGAATGAATGAGTGCCGTCTCATCAAAACATAAACTATATAGTAAATATTTCCAGTTGTAAAAGTATAGAAGAATAAAAAATGGTTTTGCAGGGACGGAAAATTTAAAATGAAAAACAAAAATTTGAGTCTATATTTTAAAAAGAAAGTGACAAGATTGTGCAAAAACAAGTAGGGAAATAGAATAAAATGAGAGAAAGAGTAAGGGTTATGAAAGCTAAGAATAAATAGTCCAATCCATTATATTCCAAAAGAGATTAATAACTTTTGCAAACTTTCAAATTTTAGAACGGAAGCGAGAATATGTGTGTTGTTTAATCTTGCATAAAAAGCGTCACTTTCATGAATTCATGGGAAGAGTCCCTAAATCCACAAAAAGTAGATAACTAACTATTGAATTCAAATACAATTAGTACGTTTCATTGACATTACACTTCAAGCAATATGTCCTGCTAAACTGCACCAACTTATAAAAATAAAAATGTATCAGACTGTCATTGAATCATCATTACAACAGCTTTGACATGAATAAAGGACATCACAGAAAATTGTGTACCACTCCATGAATTCCCCAAACAGCTCTGTAGCTGTTTGTTGAAAGTCTTGAAAGCTCAGAAGGCGCTGATGGAAAAATTCCGATTACTACAACTCCCAAAAATAATAGAAAACCATGATTTAAGTCTATTGAAATGCATTCTGTATAAAGACAAACTGACCAATGTAACCTAGATAACACTACATGAGGGGTAATCACTTCACTAAATCAGTGCACACGTCTGTTATTAAATACTAACTAAATTCCTCAAGCTGTGGTTCTTACTTTGGTAATTCTTAAACACGTTGGTCCAAAAAGACTCTGGGCCCTGACAGATCATTAAAAACGAACTATTTGACAAGAAAATTAATAGTTGTCTTCCTCAAAAATTAATTTTGCACTCCAATGAAATTCAAACAAATCACTAAATAAATGTATGCAACATTGGTGAGTGATTGCCCTCTAAGAATTTACTTTTCAATAGCACTTCACTAAATAGTACAGTAAAAAATTAGAAACCCTAGGAAACATGATAACCCTATTTAAAAGTAACTTTAATTTTATAACGAGCTGTCGAACTGGGGATGTACACCAAACAAAATCTCTCAAAACTCAAAAAAGGAATCCAGAATATCAACTTTTTTATTTACAAATACTGTAACTTGAGACTGAAATATGCAGTCAAAACTAGAAAAAATTGGAGTCAGAGCATTTTTCTTTGCCGAACTGACAAAAGAGCTTTTATAACCACACATACAATACATATATTAAAATTCTGCAAGGAAAAGTAAAGGGCTTGTGCTTCCCACAATCCTTTCCATGAAAATAAATTGTGAGTGACTTATAAAATGCCCTGGCATGCTACCAAAATAACTGAGAAAAAAGTAAGGGATTTGATACTGACCGATACCAAATGGCTTGCCACCAGATGAGGCAAGATGAGCCAGATCCACACTTTCTGAAGCACTTCTAACGAAACCTCCAAGGCTGGTTCTACTGATAGGACGAACATCTCTGAAATTGAGGCTCCCACCAGCCAAGACATCTGCGAGATCGGTGAAACTCTCAGAACGGGCAACATTACCGTCTGAATCCATTCGCATGATCTGTAAAACAATACAGCAGAATAATAAGTCCATGAGAATAACGGAGAAGAAAACATGTGGGTTACATGTACATGAAAACTGCCACTGCATATGAAAACAGCTTCATTTTTGATACAAATACTGGGCTTTAAAAAAAGGTTTATTACTGCGAATTGTTTACCTGAGAGAAGTTAGGAACACTACATGTTTTCCTCATAGACAAAGGTTGTCCTTGAGTGTGCAGTAATTCCTTCACAGCAACATTCTGTCTCAGGCGATCGAGGGTAAGAATACTTTCAACAGCACTAACACCTCTTGTGTATTTCTCTAAGATAAACAAAACAGGAAGATATTTTAGTGCCACCAGTTTTTCAGATGCACAAACGCATGACAAATATGAAATTGAAAATAACTTTGAGTGAAAAATTTACTGAAGTAAATGAAACTCTCACCAATGTAAGTTTCTCCATCACTTAGAGATGTATCTTCCCCTGATGCAGCAATTTGAGCAAGAGATTCCCTTTCCTCCAGCTCTTCACTTGCCTGGAAAAGAAAAGGAATACACATTACAGTTATGTTCAAAGTGAAACAGAAGGCAAAATATTGTCCCACATATTGTACTGTGTATATGATACCTTTGGGATGTTAGAAACCAATTCATAGGTTACACCCGTGTGAGTTAAATAATCAGAGCGCACAATCCTCTTTCGGATACGCTCGGTGAAAGATTGTCGTTTGTAGATATTAAGGCTTAGGCGCTTTCGAAGAACGAGATCCATGGGATCAGGATGAGAGAGCCTAACAGTAGTCTTCAATATCAAATAGACTCTTTCATTTGCTGGAAAAAATATTGGTTCACATAAAGAGCATCCTTATTTACAGTTAAGTTGAATTTCTTGGTCTAACTCTCACTTACCCTCAGTCACTTTATTTAAATGAACATTATCTTGGATTGAAGAATCCCAAGCTGCAACTGCACAGACTTCCTTTTCCATTTTTTTTATAATGGGTAGACTATAAAATTTATTTCCCAGTTCTTTAGGTAAGATAGAGTTAAGGCCTGTTGTAGGAACTTCTTCACCTGACTGACTAGTGGACAGGTCATCAGCTGTAATAGAATTGCAAATGTTAAAATAATCATTTCAAAAGAATTTGAATGCTTAGGCTGCGTACAATCACACAAACCATTGAGATCCAGAAAGAGCACAGGTATGTGAGTTTCCATCCCTGAAGGCGGAAGCCAGTCGGCAGGCGCGCCAGGTATGCCTGACCCTGCTGCTGGCACAAGAACAGCATTCTGTTCCTCAGTGAGACTAACCCACTGATTTACTAAACTGTGTTCTCGTTCTACGTCTTGTTCAGTTTTATCTGTGACACAATAACAATCCAATTCAAATAAAAAATTCACATAATGCAACTCAAAGATGCACGTAAAAATGTATTGATAAATTTATCACCTTGTTTGTTGATTAGACGCTGAATCTGCTGGTCAAGATATTGGCGTCTTCGCAGAAGAGCTTCCCCCCACTTTTCTCTCAACAAAGCCAGATCTTCCTCCTGATAAGAGTCCAGGGGCATCTGCAGTTTCGATCTGAAATTATTGGCAAAATTTTATTAACTATTCGGCCCTTTAGGCAACAAAGAAAGTAGTAAAAGCTGTGCTAGAAAATTATATTTTTCTCACCTTTTACAAACACTACCAACAGCTATGTTCATTATGGATTGACAAATTATGGGGAGGGTTCCTGAGTTGTGAACAGGCCTAACTTCTACAAGGACACGGCGTTGTTGGCCTTGGCGGAGCTGATAAACACCACCTGTCAGTATGTCTGGACGAGGTAACACCTCCACAGGAGCATAATCACCAGCATCATTCAGCTCTTGGATTTCCACCCAAAGTTCAATCTTTCTTGTGAGCTCACTCCACCTGAAGTGCAAGAAAATCTCAGTGGCAACCACAATCAATAATATACTAACATTAGTCTCAGTAGTAACCGGATGACCAAAGTTTATAGTACCTGTCGGCTAACGAACGAGCTTTTGCAAGCTGTAACTCCACCTCCCAGCCAGGTTTAGTTCGAGTGTAACCAGCGCAACGATGTCCCCAGACTTCTATTGATAATGCTCCCTCTGTCATGTACAAAGAAACCAGATTCTTAGCAAGCAACAGACAGGTTGAGCTTTCAAGAGTCAAACATCCGAAACACTGACCTGCACAATGTTCAATAAATTCTTCAGTAACAGGAACAGTGAAGTCCTCATCATGATTAAAAGTAAAATTTGATGGGTCAGCAGATACAACTTTAACATCCGAATGATTCCAGAATGAGTACTGACAGAACACATAGTTAGACAATGATGGAGGTAAACCAGTGGCTTGCTTTATTGACACCTGAAATAACACACAGAAATCACTCTATTACATAGACTTATATCTTTGATTGTATCTTTTATTAATAACTATGAAACATCAGGGACAGAATACTTACTCGACACATAACTGTAGATGATCCATGCACACATTCATCTTCTCTTCCACTATCTCCTGAGCACTCTGAACCTGCTTCACAAGTTCTATCTTGAGGGAAAGTTCCAGATATCCTACTTATTTCCACCTGCATGGTAAAAAAAAGCATTAATAATTTCATAAAAAGTTTGCTACAGAAAATATCTTGACATTTTTAAGAATCATACAAACCTGCAAGCGCCCAACAACCTCGCCTTGTTGACTTATAATTGGAGTATGGTAGTTCAGAGTAACATCATGAAATAATACCTCTAAAAATACATTAGCCACACCTATTAAATTATGATTCTCAGAGTATTCATAGAATGGATCTGAAGAATCTTCCTGGTCCTGTAAATAAGGGATATACTGTCAACCTTAGTTTGAAAATAACATGAAACAAACCTCACAGATCGTGTTAGTCAGAACTTGAAACTTACATGTTCTTTTCCATCACCATACAGGTCTCTCATGTCAATCAGTTTGTTTTCTAACTTATCCATGGACCAAACTTGACTTGCCTTCCCTATTCGATTCACCAAAATTGCTGGTTCACTCACAAATGCCCCTCTCTAGAAAAAGTGGAGAAATCGAATGGTTATTGTATGCTAATGAAATAATGCATCATTGATATGATTGAAAAAAAAATGCAATTGCTTTGCTCTTTCATAGAAAATTAGTCACCGACACATACCTTTCTATTCGGACTCAAGTTCGCAGGAGGTATTTGTAATGTAACACTAAATTTAGTTTGACGGCCCATTTCTTCAGCTAGAAAGTTTGCCTCTTGACAGAGAGCATTAGCTTTAACAATGTCAGCTTTCAGGTTGCCCAAACTACGTTTAAACATTTCATCACTGAAAGGAGAAAACAGGATGAGATAAATGAACCCTATGTGAAAACAATGAGTAGTTTAGTGGAACAGCAATTTACCTTTCCTGTGCCCATTTTTCAACACGCATTTGAGTAGTAGGAGTGTTAGGAGTAATTTTTCCAATACGTATTGGATCAAAAGGAACATAAGGAGAATACGGTGTCGATGGTGACATAATATTTCTTAGCTGCTGAAATTGTCTCTCATACTCTTGTCTTTGTTTTTCCAATGCAACTAAAATAATGAAGAGATAAAAGGAAAGACAATTACAGAAAGCGATTATATATAAATAGGATAGTATTCAGGTTTGTGAGCCAAACCTTGTTTATCCTCTTCATGCTGACGCTCCAGACGAGCAATTGCAGACTGGATAGGACCATTGTTTAATTCATGTAACATTAATTCTTCTCTTGCAAAATTATAATCAATGGGCTGAGCTGGTGTTTGAGGCTCTGAAGTTGCAGCTATGAACAGATAATGAAAGTCATTAAACCATAAATTTTATATGAAATATGTTACCTTTAAAATGCATATAAAACATTCTTACAGGAGGATTTGGGGCAGTTGACTCTAAAGAAATGATGGTTTCCCCACAGTATTCGATCACCATGGTGAAGAGGTGTGCGTTCCACAACCGGGACTCCATTAACAAAACAACGGGCACTAGCTTTAGGTTCCAAAATTAGACCACCATCCTCAATGACAATAACGCAATGTTCAGGCTGAATGCCCAAACCTGACAACTGGATATCCTGCTCAGATTCTGCTCCCTTAGCCCCAACTAACGTTCTCTCCTGAAACAAAAAACAAATTGCATGCAAGTCTTTCTTCCAGCCAGAACCCAAAGTCTGTATCTGTCGTAAGGGAAGATGACTCACCTTTAAATAATAAACTAATAATTCATTCAATGATGGATCGGCATTGAGGTTCACCAAGTAATACTTATTTTTTTCCACTTGGATTCCAGAAGCCTGTACACTTATACCCATTTTTTCTAATGCTTGCTGCCGTTCTTGTTGAAGTCGTTCTGAAATTTATTGTTATAAAACGTTTAAGACAAAATACTCCAAAAAAAACAAAACTTCCACACGTAAAATGTTATGTTGGCTTACCAGTCTTTTCAAGTTTTTGCTCCCATGTTTGACTCATTTCTTGCATGAGCTTTTCACTTTCACTGATCTTTTCATGAATGTCCTCTCGTTGCTGGATAAAAAAATCTGTATGAGATTTATGAGTAAAATGATATAACAGCTTAGTTTAACTCTGATGTGCAGGCAACAAAACGACACACAACAAAAAATAACAGTATTTAAAGGCCAAGGAGCAGAGCGCCATAAGAAGTTTAACAAAGTTTATGCAAAAAAAAACAGGGAAAATAATTAGGACAAAACGAAACAAAACAAAAAAAGCGTACCAATGCAGGAATGGCATGGCCTACCGTGGCATGCTTCAGCATTTCTCTGAGAGCCTCCACTTCTTGGCGGAGCTCTCGAATTATTCTGGCATTCGGATCCTCATTAACAACAGCATGATTGACTATTCGCTTGGCTCGGTCAGCATATCTCAAGGTAGAGAGTGTTTCTTCATAATTGTCGGCTGAAGGAGATATTGTGGCAACCATTACAGTTCTACTATTTCCACCAAGGTTGTCCTAAAACATGACAAAAATTATAATGGGGTGGGCAATTAATAAAAAATTGATACTCCAAATGAATTTTAAAGTTAGAGACACAAACAAAAATTCAAAATGAGCGCATACCTTCAACAGCCATGTTAATACCGAATCTCTGTAGGGGACAAACTTGTCCCTGTTCTTTGAAGTTGCAGACTGGTCTGCTAGTTTGGAAATGACAAGGCCTAGCGTCGTTAAAGACCTACAAGAAACATACAAATCTAAGTTAAGTGAAACAAGAAGAAAGCGTTTTATAAAGCATGGGCGTTATGTACTTACTTGTTAATATTTGAACCTTCCTTCAAACGGTCACCTACAGCACCAGTTTTCACGGCTCTCTCACTGCCTGCCAGATCTACCAGTGACATGCGAGAGACTTTCTCCCCTGATACTCCACTTTGAGTGTCTGTCAGAGTTTGAGTGACTATTACAGAGAAGACAGCATGGGATCGAGATGACTCACTGTTCATGTTCGTCGCGGCTACAGTTCGTGATTTGTTGCCCTCTGCCATAAGATTGTCTATATCCTGCAATGTTACAAAAATAGCGCATCGTGAGCAGGCTGCTTCGAGAAAGCAACTTGTTTAGGTGTGAGGTGATGGACTAGTCTTTACCTGGAAAGAGGTCACTGCTAACTGGGAGAGACCATCAACGTACGGACCAAGAACATTGTGCTCCCTGACCTTCAAGGACTGCTTGTTTGCCTTCGGATCCAGTAAATCATGCACCTGCGAGGGAATCATGGTTGGAAGTAAATGACATCAAACTCAGCAAAGCCGGAGTAGCATGACGTTGGAACAATTCCACTCGCTAAGCGCGACGCCGCCGCAGCAGGGATGGTTAGATCCAGCAGGCCGGGTAGGGCGTAGAGACGGGAAAGTGGTGGGCTCTGGTGGGCTTTGCATCTGTCTCTCTTTCTCCCGGCATAAGAGTTCAGTGAGTGCGACAGAGACAGAAAGCGCTAGTGGGCTCTCGAGCCCACCAGTTTCCCCTCTCCAGTAGGGCGAGCACACGCGAGCGCCTGGCGCGGGCAGGCTGGGCCGTCCCGCACAGCAGAGGAGAGCCGCGGGTTGCCTACCCCGAGACTCACAGGCGCTCCGCTCCGCACTGCGCTGCTCAGCTCACCTTCTCGTTGTAGATCTCCATGTAGCTGACCTCCACCTTGTAGGACAGCTCCGAGCTCTGCCGCTCGGCGATGGTCTCGAACAGGGCGTCGCACAGCCGCGGGATGATGCCCTTGCAGTCCTGGCCCCCCATCATGGTATACGACTTGCCCGAGCCTGCAACAGTATCGGTCGTAAAGTCACGCGGGAGAGAACGATGCTGCTGCTGCAGAACTGCGAAGCATAAACTGGTCTATTTCACTGCCCCAAAGAGGAAACATCAAGACATTTTTCGAAACTGTGTATATTACAGGCAGGCTAATAGTAACACAGCACAAATGTATTCAGATTCTGCCAGCGTGTCTGCCTCCCTTCGACGGAACGCCGTTGCATGTGTACTGGCGCACAAATGAACATTATCGAACTGGCACTGGAGGGGCATGTTGATGTTGGAGGGCTCACTCACTCACCCGTCTGTCCGTAGGCGAATATGCAAGCGTTGTAGCCCTCGAACGCGTTCTCCAGGATGTCCCGGCCCAGGCTGTCGAACACTTGCTCCTGACTGGTGAACTGAGGCGAGTTGGGGTCGTGCGAGTCGAAGCAGTGGTCGAACGCGAAGGTCTTTGGATGTTTCCTGCGAACAGAGGGATTGCAACCACATCAGCATGGGAGGGGGCACTAGAGGGCCGCGGAGGGAGACAGCGTGATGCGACCAGCACGCAGAGCGAGTGAGACAGAACGAGAGCGAGCCAGCAGAGAAGACAGCGTGATGCTGGTGATGCGACCAGCACGCAGAGCGAGTGAGACAGAACGAGAGCGAGCCAGCAGAGAAGACAGCGTGATGCGACCAGCACGCAGAGCGAGTGAGACAGAACGAGATAAAAGCGCCTTCCCCCATTCTGCGAAGAAATGGCAGCTAAGTCTGCGGCGGCACGGACCTGCTCACGTCAGAGCAACTGATTCAAAACGCGCGGGTTATCGAGTAGTATGGTGGACAGAACTTGTGGCAACAAAATAATAATAATAATTTAAAAAAAATAATCTTAAAGCGCAAGCAACAAGTAAGTAGGAAATTTCTTCTTCCGGGAAATATCTGGAGGTGTGTTAGGATAAGAAGATGAGTGTCTAGCAGCTGCTTCCAGCCGCGTCCAGCCGCGTCCAGCCAGCTCAGCCATTGTGTTATTGATCCCTGCGGTGCCTGCGGTGCCTGCGGTATGGCTATGGCGGCGGCCCTCAGAGAGCAGCGGGGCACAGCGGGGCGGCCCTCACGGGGCAGCAGTCGATCGCGTGCGCTGGCGGCACGACGTACAGGGTGTGGCGCGGCATCGCGGCCACGTCACGTCCCAGCCGCCGCACGCACGTGCACGCAGGTGCACGCACGCGAGGCGGAAAGGATTCAGCAGCGCCAACCCCAGACCAGGCGCCCCCGAGTACCATGCGACACGCGGGGCAGAGCGGGGCAGAGCGGGGCAGAGCGGGGCAGAGCGGGGCTGAGCGGGGCTGAGCGGGGCAGAGCGGGGCTGAGCGGGGCAGAGCGGGGCAGAGCGGGGCTGAGCGGGGCTGAGCGGGGCAGAGCGGGGCAGAGCGGGGCTGAGCGGGGCTGAGCGGGGCTGCCGAGGGCGCCGCGCCGCACCGCAGCCCCTTCCTTCCCTGCGACTCGTATCACACTTCCTCGTATCACACTTCCTTATGTAGGAATTAACCTCTTCGTACTATGTAGAAGTCCGTTCGTACTTATCTTACGTAGAGATTTGAGCAGCGGTAATACCGAGGGATAGATTCATAAGGTATGTACACTGTACAGCGCTGTACAGCTTCGTTCGTACTATATGTAGAGCCTCGTTCTTACTATGAACAGCTCCCTACGTGTTACGTAGACACTGCAGTTCTACGTAAGGTACTAACGTGAGCTCTACATGACAAACTGAGAGTGTAGGCGAGGACCTGGACCTGGACGATGGATGGATGGAGTCGCTTCCTCTCCCTGACAGGGGGGACACTGCCGAACCGCACCGCACCGCGCCGCACCGCCAGGTCAAGGGGGTCACCTGGGGTCACCGGCCGGGCAGCTATACGATACCAATACTCGGGAGACAACATTAAACACATCATGCCCCGGTAGACAAGTGGCTCTCTCTCTGCCTCTCTAACAATTTTGCAAAAATTCACGATAAATTTCGTCAATGTACAACCGTGCTTTGGAAATGAATTTCCAGTGCTTTTCTTTCGTAACTTTACGATAATTTTTTCACAGTGAACCGTAATTTGGCAGTCAAATTTTGAGCTGACATGCAGCGAGCGGTATGCGGAGAAGAAAGACCGCCCGACGCGGCGACCTTGACGCGGCGCGGCGGGGCAGTCCAGAGCAACAACTAGCCGCGGCCCGTACCGCGGCCTCACGTGCACGGCGGGGCCCTCAGCGGGGCCCTCGGCGGGGCCCTCGGCGGGGCCCTCGGCGGGGCCCTCGGCGGGGCCCTCGGCGGGGCCCTCGGCGGGGCCCTCCCGCTTCCCGCGGACGAACCTCAAAATTGGTGCTCACAAAATACGAAGGGAAATGAACTCGCGGGCCGGCCAGGGCAGCCAGCCAGGGCCAAGCCGGCCACGCAGGGCAGGCAGCCTCATTTCCATCCCAAGTAATGACAGCCCAGCCCTCTGACTGGCCTACCATCTAGCTGCACAGCCCTGTAGGGTGGGGGGGGGGGGGGGGGGGGAGACAGGCAGAGCCTCGCCTTCACTAAAAGCTTGCCAATGAGAGTGCGAGAAGTAAAGGGCCGTTGATAATCCCCGCGACGCTGTTGACGTCACGAGAAACAAACTCTCGAGCACACGCGTCGCGTCCGGAGAGTGTGCTGCAGTGCGACGTCACACGTTCTGGACGGTCCCCAAGGCCCCGACACAGTGCGAGCTCGCGCGGGCAGCTAAGCAGGCTGGCCGAGGCAGGCCCGTGCAGCGGCGACACGAGAGGGGGCAAGTACCGCGAGCGCGCTTGTGTCCGCAATCGAGTCGAAGCCCCTCGAGTGCCGCACTTGCTCTCCCCCCACCTCCCCACTTCTCTTCCAGCGAGCGGCGGCAGAACAACAGGATTCAAGCGTCCGTGAGACTGATAGACATTTTTTTTGTTTTTACTCAACGACAGCGCACGCTGCTGGGAACGTTAGACAGGAGCTAGGAGCTGGGGTGGGAGAGAGTGGATAGGAGGCAGCAATACCATTTCCACAGGGCCGGGCCGAGAGGGGGGCCGGGGGGGGGGGTCCCCAAACGGATCACCCAGTAAAGTCGCTTCGAGACGGGTCAGGCCATGCGGTCAGGTCGTGGCGTGGAGGGCGGGCGGGGAGCTATCTTGAAGGACAGTTAGTTGGGCGAGGGCAGCACAGAAAAACCAAAACCCAGATTCCGCGTCGAATCAACCCCGAAACCAAGGTAAAAAAAATTTTTGAAGGTGATTTTGAGAGCAATTCTAAAACCTGTTTTTTACCTTCCTGATCATGCTGAAACAGGTCTCAAAATGACTCCAAAAATATTTTTTTACTTTAATTTCTATGGGTAACGTGGCCCCAGAGTCTGGGGTCTAATTTTCCGATGAGGGACATGTCGTGAGCTGTGGACTGCCTACATCCGCACTGACCGCAGCGCGTGCCCCAACTCACGTCCCCACTCCTTGGGATGGGCATCCTGAGCTGTGGACTGCCTACATCCGCATTGACCGCAGCGCGTGCCCCAACTCACGTCCCCACTCCTTGGGATGGGCATCCTGAGCTGTGGACTGCCTACATCCGCACTGACCGCAGCGCGTGCCCCAACTCACGTCCCCACTCCTTGGGATGGGCATCCTGAGCTGTGGACTGCCTACATCCGCACTGACCGCAGCGCGTGCCCCAACTCACGTCCCCACTCCTTGGGATGGGCATCCTCGGGTTTCAGAAAGGAATCCTAAATTTAAGTTAGTTCCAATTAAATCAAATAAAACGTTTTCAGGATAGCCGTCCGCCCCACCAATGCCAACTCCCACTAATTGACAGGGGCTGTAACCTGACCCTAACAAATGTGAATCCGCTGGGAGGGGCTATCTCGAGGCCGCAGTGGGGCCCTCACGAGGCCCTCAGCAGTGCCTCAACCCGGCTCAACCCCCATAAAAAGAGAGCCAAAGTTTGTCTTCATCGCGCGGCCGGGCCGGGCCGGGGCTCCCGGGGGGCCGTATGAGTGGGAAGCCAGCCCAGCCCACTGTGGGGTGGTCAGGGCCGGACTCTTCATCACGTCACGAGGGGGTAGGCTGCTCGGGCAGTGCGGTGCAGACGCGATCAAGGACCGCGGAAGTGTTCCAAAAGTGAGGATGCGCAAAACACCCTCCTAACCTAAAGTCCCCCGCCCCCCCGCCTTTTTTTCCAAAAAATAAATAAAAATAAAATAAAAATAAAAGTTTTAGTTTTACTCGATTTTATTCATTTAGTTTACAACTCCACATTCATTTTTACTCTCTACGGTTCTGATAGTGAATTCCTTCATGATTTTTGTAAGGTTGAGTGCTGCTGAAAACATTTATGTGCTTGTGACCCAAAACAGGGCAAAGATCTTAAGTCCAGGACCGCGCAGCACTATATCAGGATTCGTACAAAGAAGGAAAAGTACGATTGGGCGAGGCTGCAGTTTTCAGAGACAGAGCTGCTGACGCGCGGCGTGGAACCTGATCCTTTTTCTCACAAAACAGTCTATAAACGGACCAGCCGAGCTTCGACCGAAACAAAGCAGAGGAAGACCTTCAGAGCGACTGGCGCCTACAACTCGCTCGTCCCGCGACCTTCCACACCGAGCAGCACAGCCCTTCTCTGCCCCGACCCGCGTGCGAGAGAGAGAGAGAGAGAGAGAGAGAGAGAGAGAGAGAGAGAGAGAGAGAGAGAGAAGAGAGAGAGAGAGAGAGAGAGAGAGAGAGAGAGAGAGAGAGAGAGAGACAGGAGACGGAAACAATACGCCAAGGGTAGGCCTGAAAGATGTGCAGTTGTTTGAGAAACGAGGCGGGGGCGGAAGAGGGAAGGGGGAGTCTATTTTTTGACGACTGCGGCGCGGCAGCATCTCTCCGCTTGAAGAAGACACTAAGGCTGCTCCAGAGGGGCGGCCGGGCGGAGGGCGGAGGGCGGGTCGGGGGCGGGTCGGGGGCGGTGCAGCGGCTTGGGGGCGGGGCGGGACGGGGCGGGGCGGGACGGGGCGGGGCGGGGCGGTCCCAACATCGATCCACGCGCTCGCGTGGCAGAGGGTGGTC
>CABIKL010001101.1:0-16973 GCA_902196195.1 Aptinothrips rufus | reverse complement strand
ACCGGAAATAAGAAAAACAAAACGACACGGTGAGGGGGGGGAGAGGGGTATTCCCGCTGCAGTCCCCGCTCCCCCGCACGCCGTGTCGTTTTGTTCTTCTTGTTTCCGGTCTGGCTATCATTAGAATACCTAGAATACCCTATTGGCTAGAATTGCCATTCAAACCATAGTTTGGCTCATTCACAACTATAAAAATACGTTACCATGCGTTTAAAACGTGTAAATTATGAACGCGAACCAAAACTAGGTCCTGATTGCACGACGTGAGCCAAACTATGGTTTGAATGGCAATTCTAGCCAATTGAATGAGAGTATGAGCGAGAAAAGCCGATAATCTTGCTGCTTGGTCGATCGACCGACCGATCGATCGATCGCCTCGTCGCTGCTCCGCCTCTTAAAAAGATACACCCAAATTCTCATACCATGTCATACATGCAATGACCAATGAGCAATGAGCGATGAGCGCAGCGAAACAACGAGCCCGAGCCAGCCACGAGTCCGGCTGCACGGACTTAGTATTTTAGAGATTTCCAAGGTGAACGACTTTGCGACAACATTTGCAACGTCGATGTTTTCTTCGAGATTCTTCATAAAATCTGTCGCTATAATCTATTTGCTATAACGCTGAGAGCTGAGCTTAATTCCTACCAAAACTCAAGGTTTGTTTACGTTGATCATAACCTCGCAAACACATAGTTTTCTTTTGTATCAGTCATTATTGTCCTCGGTCGTCATCTTTGCTCGATTGCATCATTATATCATATATTTAGTGTTTTTTATTGTATGATTTCGTCGTTCTCGCTAAGATGGTGAAAAAGAAGACAGTCGATAGACCTGCAGGGCATGCTATCAGAAGCGGCTTCAAACCGAAATCCACGAAGCAGTGGATGAAGGAGAGAGATTCACAGCTTAAGGACTTCGTTTCTCTAGCAGATGACGTGAAGAAACACAAAGGCCGAAAAGTGATAGTGAAAGAGGAGGTATGTTTGACTTTGTTCATGGAGAAGATTGTCAGCTGACGATTTATTCCAAGCCGCATTGAGTTTTTATTGCTGATGTGAATAATGCAATGATAGCGTTGATGTTTACAATATAACTTTTTAAAAATGATTTTCCAGATGGATGCTGATGACAATGTAAAATCTTTGCCTCAAAGTCTTCGCAAACCAAAAACTGCTGGACGACCTCCTGTTCCTAAGGAAAAGTTACTTAAACACAGCAGGGGAGAGGGATTGGATGGATCAGGGGTAAAAGTCAATTTATTGAAAAAGAAGTTGCAGAAGAGAGAAAAAAAAATCGAGTACTCTACTGAACAAGCAGCTAGATTGGAAGCTTTTCTTCCAGAAGATGCTGGGTAATTAATCAACACCTCAAATATTTCTTTATATGTGAAAAATCCAGCATGTGTTTCAAATGCCAAGTGGCATTTTTTTCTTACACTTTATTATTATTTTTTGTGCATCTTCAATTCACTTTTCCCTTATACTTATTCTAACTCATTTCAACTTTGCACAAAATTTTGGTTCTGTATTAATTAGCAAATCTTATATGCTATTTACATGGACCTGTGAAAAACTTCCTAATGAACTGATTAGACTGTTTAGAAGGGCTAACCATTTGAATTTGAATTTTTACTCTCTCAGGTTTTTGGAGGCTGATGATGGAGAAGTTACAAGACAGTTCTCTCAAAGGCAGATAGCAGAATCAGTTGACATCACAAGTGCAACAAAACAGTTTGAACTTGAACTACCATTTGGACCCTACAGGTGAGTAAAACAAAATACTTTTTACTGATGAACGTCAATCAATTTTTGATGATATAACAAAGTGTACTCACCCACCTTCTTCCTTTGTAGATCAAATTACAGTAGGAATGGAAGATTTCTTGCACTGGGTGGGAAGCAGGGACATGTTGCTGCCATGGATTGGGTCACAAAGAAGCTTTTATGTGAAATGAATGTTATGGAGGAGATAGTGGACCTAAGGTGAGATTAGAACTTTGTGTGATGTTTTACTCTTTAATTTTATTTGTTTTCCCCAACCTCACAGTGTTGTCTTTCAGGTGGCTTCACATTGAAACAATGTTTGCAGTGGCACAGAAAGAATGGGTTTACATTTATGATAATCAAGGTATAGAATTGCACTGCCTAAAGCAGCTCAATAAAGTTCTATGTATGGAATTTTTACCTTACCACTTCCTTCTATCCACTGCGGTAAGGTTTCATCACTATTCTAAATTATTCAGTTATGCAGCTGGGCACTATTTTTCTAATATTTAATTATTAATGAATGGATTGAATTACAGAGTGAACAAGGATGGCTGAAGTGGTTGGATATATCAATAGGAAAAATCATTTCTCAATTCAATACCCGAATGGGTCGTTTAAATCTCATGGTGCAGAATCCGTATAATGCGGTTTTATGTCTGGGGCATGCTCAAGGTGATTCTTTTCTCTTCCTTTCATTCGGGTTGCGTGGATAATTTGATTTTAAAGATGAGGAGCATTTTGGATTTGGACTTCTGAGATTTTCTTTTATAAACTTGTCATGACTGGACAAATTTGAAGCTTTCTCAGATAACTGTGTGTTACGGCTTTGTTATTCTTTGTTTCTCATCTTTTGTTTTGTAGGAACGGTTTCAATGTGGAGTCCAAATGTGAAAGAACCTTTGGCAAAAATGCTTTGTCACAGATCTCCTCTGCTTGGATTAGCTATAGATCGAAATGGACAGTGAGTGTATTACTAGTGTTATCGCAGCTTTGTAATTTTCCGAGCTTTATACTGTGGTATTCCTTCTACCTTTGCATTCCTTTATTTTGAAAGAATCTTATCATAAAAAAATACTCAATGTTTTTCAGGCATATGATAACATCTGCTGCAGATAAAACTGTAAAAACATGGGATCTTAGAATGCTGAGCGGTCCTCTTCAAGAGTACCATTTATTTTCACACGCCAACAATTTATCATTAAGTGATAAAGGTCTTCTAGCTCTCTCCATGGGTAATATAGTCGAGGTATTTAATACTTTTTTTTGCTTTCACAGTTATGAGCTTTACATTAATTTCTATGCTTAAAGTTAATAAAAATGAATGATTTCTGTTAGGTGTATAAAGACCCGTGCCGAAATAATGTGGAGAAAGCTTATCTTCGCCACAAAAGCAATCATAGTATAAAGTCTCTTCAGTTTTGTGCCTATGAGGATGTATTGGGTGTAGCACATTCACGTGGGTTTTCAAGCATCCTTGTGCCAGGTCAGTTGAGTTTCATTATGTGCTTGACACATGTTAAGCAGTCCAAAATGTGATTTCGTTGTGTGTTTAATTATTCCAGGAAGTGGTGAGCCCAACTTTGACGCATTGGAGGCTAATCCTTATCAGACAAAGAGTCAGCGACGCGAACATGAAGTCAAATCATTATTAGAGAAAATTCAACCAGAACTTATCTCGTTAGATCCAAGCACTATTGCCCAGGTAGACACTCCTACTCTACAAGATAAAGTTGAAGCTCGTAAAAATCTCTTGGTATGTTTTCTTCATTTAATTCATTATTCAAATTCAGATATGATTGTGAGAAGAAGCAAGTGAATTTCATCTCAACATTCTTCTCTTTCAGTTTTTGAAACCTCCTAAGCTGGACTTTGAGCCTCGTAAAAGAGCTAAGTGGCGGGCTGGCACAGCTAAAGTGGCCCAAACCAAGAAAATCATTCGCGAGGATAATGTGAGGAGATTTGTTCAAACTAAAAAGCAACTTTTAAGAGAAGGACCCAACAAAGAAACATCAGTTAATAAACCCCAACATGTTTTGGATCGGTTTAAACCTAAAAAGCGTTAAGTGTGACCCTTGTACTATGTTCTACTATTGTATCACTTTGTTGATACACTTATTAATCTATTTTTTAAAAATCTGTCTATAAGTTATTAGAGGCACTATGTAGTGCGTGGTCAGCTATCCTTTGGAACCAACAATGAAAATGATCTCTAAGTTTTGCAGAAATATACAGTAACAATTTCAACTGGTTCAATTAGTTTTTATTGATGGGCACCCGAAATAAAAAAAAAATTATTTCCTTAGTGTGATACATACAGCATCATAAGTATTACATAGGCAAGAAGTATGCTTTCCTTTTATGGCTAAAGCACAGAGGTATAAATATGACTAGACTTTTATATGCTCGGAGACGCCACTGTTAACAATGCACAGTAATCTTTTTGTTTTGATAAAATGTAGAATGATGACTCTACATCTACAGTTTGACAGAGAGAGGTACAAGAGACCTCAGAGTTGCCTTCTACTTTCCTCGCTTCTCTACTTCATAACACATGTTTATTCTTCCCTGTAGGAACACCTTCCTTAAGCATATTCAGATTCATTAAATTTTATGGAATTAAATGAAATATATTCATGCTGTCTGGCTATTATAAGAAATGAGGCAATAAAATCAAATATCGCAGAATACTCGTCAGAACCTCTTTCTGCAACAGTCTTGGTCCCTTATATACTATACAGGAGGAACTACAGAAAAAGTGAAGCAGGTCTAAGATTAATGTTCTTACATTCCAAGCTCCCTCAGCAAATAGCAAAAATAGTAAGATACAACAACAGTTTGGCTGCTGTAGAACAGGCTATCAGATATGCATTTGTTAGAGGAAACTTTTTCACATTCTAACACATATAAGGGAAGTCATTTTATCATCCCTACATTTGCACTCACATTCTCCTTCATATAGAAATAGCACTTTAAGAAGATGAATAGAAATGGATTATTATGTGGACAAATTATATTTGCATTAACATTTTACTTCAATCAACACTAACTTTTTATAGAATCAAGATATAGATAAGAAATGAGAACGAGCTGAAAATGTTTAAATTTCCAAAAGGATAATTTGCTAAGGAAGAGGGCAACATTCATTCAAGCCCAAACTTCAGTCACAATTTTCATACAAGACGTAATGACCAAAATGCACTCTAGACACAAATAAAAACTACAGAAATCTATATGTTTCTTAACTAAACATATATAATCCCAGGGATGTTCGAAAGTCACTGAGCTTTCCTGATAACTGATGATCTGAAATTTTATCATCCCAAATCAAGAACACAAGCAAGCAATATTCCATTAGTCATCATGTATATATATATATGGCAATAATACATTATTATTCAAAAATGTTCATGCTTTTGTCAAATGATAACATCACAAAGCAAAGAAACATTTGAAGAGAATATACCAGTTCTTCATTTCATGAACACTAGTATACTAAAACTACATTAAAAAAAGCTTTGCCTTCACAAATAACACAAAGGGAATTTTTAACTCAGTAAGAGAGGCTGTAATTTTACATGGTTCCAAAAAAATAGCAATGAATTCTTGATTAGACAAGCTACTGTAATTCTAAACGACTGTCTATTATGACAATGAATCAAAGCTTAGTTGAATATGAATATGATAGGACCACTTTAATAAATAGTCAGTCATTCATTTAATTACAAATAACTAAGCAAGAGACTAATAAATTCTGCTTCTTGGAAACAAAAAGCTTGCTGATGGATCAAACTGGTTCCGATATCGACACGCAACCCATGCTGCTATCACCTGTACCAAGAAAACAAAATGGGTCATAATAAGATCTACCTAAAATCGAAAAAATAGATTCATTGCAACTTAAATATTTAAAAAAATGAGAATCTGAAAATCATTCATGCTTTAAAAAAATAAGAAAGTACCACAGCTGTGATTAAGAGTTACTACTTTTACAAGATGCCCCTGTCTTTCAATCTTTCAATTATCTGAATGAAATGTTTACAGTGCGAGAAAATGTAAATTGTCTGTTGACATTTATGATCAAATGTTGTTGAAAATGGAGCATTTCTTATTTTTGTTAACACTCTAACCGTTTTACTGATGGTACTGGGATGTAAAGTTCAAGAGATATTCGAGAGAACACACCATATTATCCTTCACACAAAAGAAAAACACCAAAACCTTAGGCCAAGTTACAGGAAAGCACTTGGATTAGCTCTTGGATCCTTCTGATTCCGGTAGCGGACAGTCAACCACACTCCAAGGAACTGCAGCATTGAACAAAGCATGAAACCATCACCACATTAATAGCAGAACACACAAACCCATTAGTAAAGGGAAAAGTGACACAAATTTGGACTCAGATGGGAAAAGGATCAAAATTGTGCTCCTCACTACAGTAAGTAAAATTAGAGGAAAGCAGCATGTAGAGTACCTCTAATGTGGAAAACAACACCTTCCTGTTTTGGAAAGTCTCTTTTTTTTTTCCATCTAGAACTGGCTGGCAAAAAAATTTGAGTCTATCTGAATGTTCGTATTCTGGAGGGGAGATAAATAACAACGAGGGAGCAGAATAAATCCTGAATATCAATGACATAAGATGTTCGGTATCTCCAAACAAATCTAATGACCGATATAATCAATCATACAGCATAGACCTGGATGAAGTGCAACATGAACCCTCCACCAGCAGTGCATGCCAAATTAACTACAAACAGACCACACCCCTTTCTTACATTTACTGCATGAGTTATCTTTAAAGAAAGGAAAATAACGTAGTAATTGAAGCACTGTCCAGATTTAATTTGACTGGCAGTATTTTTCAACCTTGTAAGTGCTTAACTGAGATAGGAAAAAAGCAAAACAGAAGTGCACAACAAATTCAGATAATATGGCTCACCTCAGTAAAGCTGAAAAACAGCCCTATACCACCACACAACTTGAAAGCATAGTCAATAGTCGTCTGTAGCTTGTCTATACAGGGTTCCTGAATCATAAGAAGCATAAAATTTATAGTACTATTACAAAACTGAACAAACATATACATTAAGTGCACAAATTACAATCAGGAATAACGCACTTTGTGTGAACAATTTTCCTTTGAGAGTGGATCTGATGTGTTGTTTGATCTGTCAAAGTCACAACAAGAGAAGATATCCTCAACTTTCTTTCTTAATTCTGGAGAAACCGCCTTCCATCCCTAAATAAATGAATAAATATATATACAAAAGGAGGTAAATACTTTAAAACCGATTCTGATAATTTTGTATATAATGCAGTGTGTTGCGATTTACTTACTTCCTTTGCAAGACTTCTTTGCTGTTCTTTGTTTACCGCAAGACAAGCGCATGCTACACTAAATTGCACTAAGAAGAGCATGAATAATATCACCATATACTGTTGTATGTTAAAGAAATTTTCATTTTCATGAAAGAAATAAACCAAAAAAATTACAGCAGTTATAAGTTTGAATTAAAGATTTATAACTTAATTGAATGCAGTACCTTCGAAGGAAAAAAAAGAGGTTCTGGGAAGATGAATCGCACACTGTCTATCAAAGGATACAAAGAAGAGAACAACTTGATGATGCCTGATGGCCCCAATAAGGCCAAGAATTGAGATCAATATAAGAAACACACCACATGCCAATATGCCTCCAACGATTGGAAGATCAACGACAAGGGCGCAAGTGCGGCCGTAAACAGCAACTCCAATGAGAACAAAAGCGACAACCTGAAAAATTGAAAGAAACACTTGTTGGTGGGATGACTGACATCTAAAGTGATGCAACGGTAATTTTTAACCTGTTTTGCAACTGAAAAGAAGTAATAGTAATACTATGATACTCCCTCCTACTCACGACTTGGGATTTGTGGTATTGTTTGATAATACGATTACAGCCGCTTGTTAAAATGTTTGAAAAATACTTCGCTACTGTTCAGAGTTTTCCTGAATGATCTCAAAATAGTTCAGAGAGAAGAACATAACACAAGATACGAATGACGCAAAATATTCGAATCAGAAAACTTCTTGATAAGGAAGTACTCCGACAGTCAAACCTGCTGTATGACTTCTACCACCACATAAAGTTAACTAAAATAAAAATAACCTCACCATATGAACTAAAGTGATGAGCAAACCAAACAAAAGCCATGAACTACTCCAGTTTGTCTCATTTCATTAGATCAGTATGAAGAAATGTCAAAAACAAACAGATTATCGAAAGAAAGGAATTTACTAGAAGTTAATTAATCGAGTCAAGCCCAAATCATGGGTCCTTTTTTTTAATAACGAGTATGGTAACTTACAATATAAAGAATGTTCAGGGCAACAAGTGCCCTTTTCGAACACGAAAACCCTCCACACATGACTAGTCAGATGAGCAAAAAGCCTATCTTGATTGGAATCCGGAAGTGTGCGGAAGACGATTACAATATTTCAGTAAGATCAAATCTTGCAAGTTTTGACAGAAGCCTGCTGTCTGCTGTCGTCAGACTCGTGAACCATGGAACCTGCATTATTGGCAGTTTTTGAACCATCAATGCATCAATGTAAAGGAACTGCGCATAGCTGCTTTTATCGTGCGTACGAGCAATGAAGTGGTCGTCTGCAATAATTTGAGTCAGACACCCATGGGTCGATAAGTAATGTTTTACTATTCCCACCTGAAATCCTGGAATCTTTATGGAGCGTATGGGTAGAAAACAGTTCGTGTAGGATTTGGGGTTCATGAGCTACTAGACTTACTAGCTGTACGCGTCTCAAAGAGATTTGAAAATACAATGCGTTAGGGAACTTAACCTGTACTTTGAGGAGCAGAAGGAGAATCCCTCCAGGACGTACCACACACATATCTGTCAGGATTCTGTTTCAGGCTATTTCCTTTAATGTTAGTATGCTGCTCACACTGTATTACATGGCTGCTACATGGTTACAAGGATGGAGATTAAGCTCTATTCGAACAAAAGTCAACGAAATTCTTTCGCTTGGAGCTGGTTTGGTTGTATATCAAGAACCAGACATATCTGCTGTTTCTCAGCAGGGTGGCTCGACCGGTATGTCCGTCATTCTTATTACTGAAAATTACGTTGATTCTTTGGCTCAAAATAATCTTTGTGCTTGGTACAATGTTTTGTCAAATTGTCTACAGGTGTATGGGGCCAATATCTCCGGGGTGTGAGCTCTACTCTGTGCGAAAATGAAGCAGAGGCAAGAGTCGCTGACTTGTTATGGTATCACAACTCAAAGCGAGTGTGCTCAATTTTACCCCAGGTACGTTGCTGTAAATTGATGTAGCTTGATGCGGAATGTTGAAATGGCAAATGTATGAATGCTGTTCCTTCACAACATCTATATATATATAAAAAAAAAAAAACTAAGAAAAAAACAATTTCAGCAATGCATCGACTTGTCTCCTTGGATTTCCTTCCCCAAAGAGCCAACAAACTTTCCAATTGATTCTTTGAAGCAGAATTTACCAAAATTAACGGAGGAGGATCGATTGCACTTGCTCATAGAAGCAGAGTATCGACCTGAGCTGGATCCCAATAAGGTTCATCGCTGTGAGGTGAGATTGAGGTGATTTCTTGGCGTTAAAATTCATCACTTTTTTTTACGTCTTATTAATTTAATGACTTCCCATTCCAGCTAGAGCAATTTGGTATATTCCATGCATGGTTGGCAACAGACACATTTGGTTTGATCTTAGAGACTGATGTTGAGCATTTGGTTCGTTTGAGTGGTTGCTTCATGCTAAACCAATTAGCTTTTCATCAGAACCTAGAAATGACAAGAATTCAGAGTAAGTGTAGTGTGGATCATTTGCTGTGAGTTTTATGTAAGCTGCACAGCAATTCAATTCTTTTGTCAAGATTCACCTCTCTTTATTGCAATTGTGCACATGGTCTGTTTGATTACAACTCACTCATTTCAGCGTCACTTATTTTCTACTTTTTGTTTTACGTAGCTGTCGTTGTCCGAGGAGAGCCATGTAGAATATATCAGTACCCTCAGAATCACAAAGGTAGAGTATTACCTACCTGTTATTAATTTTGTTTGGAAGCTCAGAGGTTCCGTAATTTGGGTTTCAGATAAATTGCCCACTGAAAGCCATAAATTTACTGTTCTCATACTTTCACAGGAAAATCAGGACTTGACGTGCAGCATGATGTCAGTTCCATGTCATTTCTGGATCATTTGCATTGCATGAGCTGTGCAGCACAGGATGCAGCTCTCAGTAGTAGTCCGGTAAGATGACACACTCTTATTCAGGTGCAAAACTTATAGTCTTAATTGTTTTTATTCAAAAAATTTCCATATTATTATGTTGGAAAAAAATCATTAAGGTGTCAGTGGAGGGTCAAAACAATGTCCTGGTAATTGCTGGCTCTGCAGAGGCATTGTCAACTGATTTTTATATTGAAGATGAAACAGATGACTTCCCAGATGAAGCCTCTCAGCTTCATGAAAGCTTTGCTCTTAAGCATATGCAACGCTTTGATGATCCGAGTACAAACATTCCATCTGCTGGGTAGGTTGTTCTTATACATGAGAGGAAGTTTCTATCATTTGAAACAATGCATTATTGCGTTTCTGGAAATTAACGTTTTTACTTTTTTCCTGCAGTGGACGCAGCAGTGATTCATTCTGCTCTTTGGACACTCTCAGCACAACTTTATCATGCATTCCTGCATCACAGAAGCCTTCACCTGCCCGTTCAACCTTTTCAGCTGCTTATTCAACTCTCTCATTGTCATCCATTGCTTCGACTGTATCAAAACCCCCAAATGTGCTCATCTACTCAGACAGTTCAGTAGCTCAGGATAATGTTATAAATGTGCTGAGGAACACACTACATCGACATAAGTAGGTTTTGACTGGAAAAGTGACTTTTTTCTTCCATGAAATTGAACGATTTTCTAGGCATAAACAGAAAATGTTGTACAAATCTCTTTCAGATACGCTATTTACAGTATGTCACGGCAATCATTATTGTCTAATCCGTGGATGCAAGGAACAAGGTTACTTGTTGTCTGTGGCAGTGTACCAGATTCATTGGCTCCCCTCTTTCTGTCATATATGTTGGGTGGTGGTCGTATTTTATGTCTTTGCTCCGACTTCCTTCATCTTGTTTTGCCCACTTTTCGCACTGCTGAAGTTCGTCAACATGAACTTGTGCGTTTTTCATATGCTAAGTGGAAAAATGTACCCATGATGCACCATGTCTTCTGTTACCAAGCATCACCAGTTCACACACGGTTTCCTGTTGGTGAGCCCAAATCGTCTCACTGTCACACTAGGTATGTTAACTCTCCATCAAGAATATAAGTAAATTCTGTAATCGAATAATATTTGTTCATTTTCTGTGTGCTTTCATAGAGCTGATAGGTTTTGAAAAAAAATTTCCGTGTCTGTGATCTGTTATTAATCTAATTTTTCCATTTCTGGTCACTTAACAGGAGTGGTAAACCTCCTGCCACCCCAGCAACTGCAGAAGTACGAGATTCAGATAATCAGTTACATACTTTGCAAGTTCAAGTACTTGGAACAGAAGAAACCTGGCACACACCAAGCCTTTTATTAGCTACAACAGGCTCAGGCCCTGATGCTGGAAAAATTGTCTTCTCGCAGGCAAGTATTTTAGATTTGTAGAGTTATCTTCTTCATCCTCACTAAACAAAATTTATTTTCTTAAAAAATTTACATTTTAAAAAAAGACTGTTTTCCAGAAAGAGCGCAGGTGGTAGTAATTGTCTCTTGTCCCTAAGATCACTAATGTGATATTCTGGCAAACAAAACAGATTTTCTGGCTTAGTTTTGGATTTCATCAAGCAGATCCACCAAAATTAGCTTTCTTGTAGAATGCTTAGGGGTTCCCCCTATAGCCTTGAATGCAGTTTTATTTTCAGGAAACTACTTTCTTCTTTTGACAAGTTTAGTAGAATTTTGAATTAATTTAGTGTTACAATGAGTCGCTGATCAGCTCATAGCTATCTAGATACATATAAGATACATATACTAGACTGACTCTTAGCTGAAGAGGGAAAGCTGAAGTATTGATTGTTTGCATACTGATCCTTATACAACAGGTGCATCTGGAAATGGACACTTGGGAGGCATACCAGTTTGAACCATGGCTGACAAACATGGCGAGTTCTTCAAATACAGATCATTAATTTAATATCCCTTTTTCAGACGGTCTTATGTTTGCTTCTGGTGGATAAATGATTCGCACTGCAGTTCATGAAATATCTGTGTAGTATTTTATCTGGAGCTTCTGTGAAATACTAAGGGCTAATGAGATTGGGACAAAAGTTTACACCCATGTGATAATTTAGCTCCCTTCAGAAATAAAAAATAATGGACATAGATGCATCAATGTTTGAGTTTCAAACATGTTGAAAGTAATTATTTGAAGACTTAGGTCCTTTTTGAACAACATGTGTGAATGGCAACCAAAATATTCAAATAATAGACCTCTTGTAAATATACTCGCTTTTATCAAGAAGAAGATTCACTGCACAGAGAAATAATCAAAATGATATTAAACCAACAAAGTCTTGAATTCATTTTATGTCCCACCTCTCTGCTGATCCATAGGTCTTCTAACAAAATCATATGCTTATGCCTCCTACCACGATGAAAAGTGTATATCCGTTCTTTTAAATGTTCAACGTTTTTAAACTTTTATTAGTAGCTGACTATTAGCATGTGCCATCTTTTTATTGTTTTAGGTCATTAAATCTCTGCAAAATATTACCACGTTCCAAAGGCAGTTATCGGGATTTTCATGCTTCCATGATGTACTTTATTCTCTTGTGTTATTTTTGTAGTCTCCCTTCCACCATGTATCAATCTTCTTGCACCTCATTAGTTTTTATCTTTCTCTTATTTTTGCATGACTTTCAATAACTCTGTACAAAAATCGAATATCATCACTGTCATTTTTTCTACAGGTCCATCTTGAGGTGGATCCATCTCAGTATGAAAGTGAAGAGGGGAAACATTCAACTTTGAGACAGTCTGATGGAGCGCGCAGAGAAATACTACGGGACCTCCTTGTTGCACATCTTGACATGGAGTGTGGTGACAGTGCTCAGACATCAAATATTGCTCACACCAAAGGTTACTTTCTTGGTCGTCATGAGGTAACTGTTTCAGTTACTTTATTCCTTAATGGTTCGATATGCGTCGTCAAATAATCACTGTTTCGAAGTCATTTTGTTCTTTTATGTTTCTTGTTTATTTTCTTAGTTGAAGCAAGAATTCCTGACAGCAATTAAGGAACGCATGAATGGAAATTCCCTAAAGAATGGAGATTTAGAAATTATTTTCTGTGGGAAAGGAGAGCAGCCTCCACAGGCCTCTGAACAGCTGTTGCCAGTTCTTCTTCATTCATGTCCACCTTCTTTCTCCACCATAGAGTACTTTGATGTGAGTATCACACCAGACCACACACTTTCCTCGCTCTTTTCAGGAGATGATATGTGGAATGACTTGAAAAATACAACATATCATTTGCCCTCCAAATTCTAGCAATAACAACTTTCTTTCTTTTTTTCTTTTTTTAAAAATGTTTTTTGATTTGTAGAATCTTCAAACTGAATGGCTTGGTCGCTTGTTGATCTACTCAGAGGTCCTAAGTAGTTCCATGACAGTTGTTGGATACGAGCAAATGTGGCATGGACTAGCAATCATTCCACGCCAGCAGTTAGGTGGGCGTGGCAGAGGTGGTAACCAGTGGATAAGCCCTGAAGGGTGTGCAATGACAACTATTCAGTTAATTATACCTCTCTCCACACCACTTGGTCAGCGAGCATCTCTCATACAACATGTAGTTGCTACTGCAGTTGTAATTGCGCTCTCTAACTTGCCAGATGTCGGGAAAGCCCTAAACCTGTGTCTGAAATGGCCAAATGATATTTATATTGGCATCGAAAATGATCTCATAAAAATTGGAGGACTTGTTCTCACATGTTCCAATCGTGGCAGTAATATAGTTTGCAACATAGGTAAGATCCTTAAGGTGCACTACAGTTGTATTTGAATGTATCTTTTCCTCATATTTTTTTCTGTGGTTTAACCAATCAACAGGTTTGGGAGTTAATCTTGATAATTGTGATCCAACAACATGCATTAATGAACAGATCATGTTGTACAACGCACGCACTGGGAGCAAAATACCACCACTTTCATTGGAAAAGTGGCTAGCTGTATTCTTTACGGAGTTGGAAAAACTTCTCAATTTAATGCAAAACAACTCTGAAAGCCAAGTGATGGCCTATTACTATAAATACTGGTTGCACAGGTACAGTATTCATCTTGGATATGTTCATTTAATTTAGGGGATGTGTTAGGTTGAACTCTGCTCATTACATATGGAATTTAATTGAGGATCAATGTTTTACAGCAATGCTGATATTGTGGTACGAGATACTTCTGGAACTGAAAAACCAGTAACTATCAAAGGAGTGGATGAGTATGGTTTTCTGTTGGTTGAAGAGAAAAATGGAAAGAAATTCAGTGTGCAGCCTGACGGGAATACCTTTGATATGTGTATTGGTCTACTGGCTCCAAAATAATATGTAAATGCGTGTGACATTCTAGCGTTGTCTTTTTCAATATTCCTTCATGTTGTTAAATGGGCTGACTGATTGTTACCCTTCTATACCTTGAAAGATCACAAAGATTTATTTGAAAATGTACTATGCCCAGTTATTAATTTTTTATTGTAATCATAAAACCTTGAAAATGAAGTAGTTATGTGTGTTGTTTGTTAATTTATTTTCTAATCGTTACATTCCATTTTACATTATAATGAGCGTACTTAGATCTCTTTATATTTTTTTTTAAAATGCTATTGTCATTGTTTGAATTCTTTGAGAATACAAATACCATGTTTGTAAAAAGTATTTTTCTTTCAATTTATTGGAAAAAATGAATGCAGGGATTAACAGTGCAAATGTTCAGAATGACTAATCAATACTGATCCAAAAGAAATCACAATATTAAGAGAGCATGACACTCAATTTACTTCAATTTTCTTTCAATTGATTGGAGTAATTTCCAGTTATACATATAAACTGCACAGCTCACAAAAATAAATATAAACAGGCATGAATGAAGTTTCACCTGCTCATTGATTATAGTTCATCACAAAAGCAGTAAACTACTACCAAAACTAATGCAAGCTTAAAATCATGGTGTTCAACTTTGAATGACTGCACTGAGCTTCGAAGCTTCTCCTTTCCAAAACAAAGGCGCAAGCTGGGAAGCAAACAGTGGCTCTACTTATGTGTGGTACATCCGAAGCAAGCATGCAGTTATGACACTCATATAACGGTTCCAGGCAGATTTTAAATCATTTTCCAGGAAGACGTCCAGTTCTGATGCACTATTTGTATACACAGATAAGAAATTTGTGAGATCATTGTGAGACCAATGAGCCTGCCGCCAGGGCTCAATGCATCTTTCAACCAGATCCACAAAGAGGTCCCTGTAATGATGCAAGTAAATTTTTAACAAATACAAATTTAAAAAATGTTAAATTAAAATTAAAAAGACATAAGAGGGAAAAGACTTAGACCTGAGATCTCTTGAGCGATGAAGATTACAGGCAATTCCAATGATGGAACGAGAGTAAGATCTGAAGTTAGATTCCAGTTCCTGATAAGAACGCTCTAAAAGTTGTGGTTTGAGGCGGATGCATACAAGGCTGAAAACAAGTTAAAAGAGTAAAATACAAAAGAAAACAATAAGAATCCATTCAACTTGAAGTTAAAAACAACAATTTTAACAGAACTTACTGTTTGTGTTCTTTTTCTTTATCCAGCAACATCCTTAATTCTCTTATATCTAAAAGAAATTCTCTATCCAAGTCTGTATCATCATAATCCTGCTGAGAATCATTGTAAGTCCATGAAGACATCATTGCTTGAGCACAATGACAAAAATCAGAGAAAGTTAGGTACTGCAGCTTGCGCTTGCCTGTTTCAAATCGCATGCAAGCCAAAAAAACTACTGCACCATATCGTCTGAAAATATAAGAAAAAGCTTCAAGAACAATGAACACAGAGCACTTCCCACAGAAATTGACGAAAAGATTTAGAGTACCTTGCTAGTGGCTCGGGAAGTAGGAAGAGTTTGCACACATTCTTAACAACAGAACCTTGCATTTCTTCAACAGTCTTGAAAACACGCTTCACATTATCAAACTGGCGCCTACATCATAAAGATATAATACTTTTACTACAATTTTACATCTAATTGTTCAATCAAGGTGGCTTACATCATACATACCGACATGATTTTAGTTGGACACGTGTTTTCTCACTGACTTCATCCAAGTCTTTTCTATGGCGAGATGATAGCTTTTTCCCCAATAATTCACGAATGACTGCATCATCAAACTCATAATACCTTCACATTAATTCAGATAGGTGTTAATTTTAAATATGCTTTGGTTTGTCACAAAGAAAAAATATATTTGCAGTGGTGAGAACGAACAACTTACTTCTCTATGAGGAAGCCTCGAGTCTGAGGTTCTATCTGAAATGCTAGCTGTTCTGACAGTTTAGGTGGATTGTGAAGCAATTTTTCTAGAAGACTGTAAGTACGATAATGATCAAGAACATCAGACGCTACTAATTCCAAAGTCGCCCCAGTCTGATGTGTGACACCACCCTCCTGGAGACTTTTGACTGCCTCAGAAGCTGTAATAGAAATAGAAAGTGCACTTTACACTGAAGAGCGATTCAAAATATTAGATTCTTCCAGCTTGTAAAGGATGACAAGATTTGTTAATGAATAGGTACGACAGATCAATATGCTGGCTGCTTTTAAATCATGTTACTATATTCCTCAAATCAATTGAATAAGAATAAGTAAGAAAGTCGCCAGGGCGTAGGGCGTTGTAACCACTCACATGAGCTGCCATCAATCCAAAGTTGATAAACCTCAGGGTCTACTAGAGTATAATTGCTTATAAATACATCCACCTCGGCAAACATGGTGAAAACGACGAAAATTTCAACAACTTTTTCAGAGATTTTCAATACTTAATCACTCCATTTTCCATAAATCACGGAAATGGTTGGCTGAGCGAAATCTTCAACTTATTCTTGTATCGTTAACGCTAACGTTCCCTTTGTCTTTTTCTTCTTACTTCAT
>CABIKL010001100.1:0-16975 GCA_902196195.1 Aptinothrips rufus | reverse complement strand
CATAAACAGTGGCCAAAACAGCTTAACGTACATAATGGGCGGCCCCTTCTCATCTCACCTGAAGCTGCGCACTATGTAGGTGCTGATGCCCGTCACGTCCATGTCCCGCAGCGTGATGCGGTACCCGCCCGGTCCCCTGGTCAGGGCCAGGGACAGCTCGGACAGTCGGAACGGCTCCGTGGACGGCACCGCGATCTCAGGGATACCTGCAGCGGAGGAGAGGAGCATTTAGTTGAGACGACTCTGCAGCATCAGGGACGGACTGGCTGGCGTTGGTGGTCAGGAAATCCTGACCCCCCCCCCCTTAAAAAGGTTTCTTTTCGGCCCCCCGACAGCCCTTTTTTCTCATTTTTTCCATAAGGGGCCCCTGAAAAAGTCTGAAATCCCGGGCCCCCTGCTACCACCCAGTCCGTCACTGTGCAGCATATAGCTTACTAGTAGACCCCTTTAAGGCCCAACTTTCCCTGATTTCTCCGATTTAAGAACCTTTAACCCAGTGAGAAATGGATCGGAGTCGACATCGATTCGACGTCGAATCGAGGTCGACATCGATAATTCGTCGATCTGCGGGACAAAACCATGTCGAAATCAGCTCGATCGACGTGATCGATGAAATTTCGACGAAGCATTTCTCACTTGGTGAAAGGCTTTCCGATGTAGAGGTACTAGCGCTCACCTTCGGCTAGCCAGGGTCTGATGTGCATGAGGGCCTCCACGTAGCACGCCTGCACGCGGGGGTCGCGGCGACTGCACTGGTGCACGTACGGAGCTGCAAGAACAAAGACGTGAGCGCCTTAAATAGGGTACTTCAAAGAAGCCCAGAACGGAAGTGTGAAGAAGAAAACGACGCGGCGAGAGGGGGAGCGGGGCGGTTCGGCTGCGGCTCCCCGCTCCCTCTCTCGCCATGTCGTTTCCTTCTTCACACTTCCGCTCTGGGCTTCTTTGAAGTACCCTATTATTCAGCGTCACCAGCTAGCTTCTGAGACACTCTCCGTCCAAGCAATGCACGATACAGGAGCACTTGTGATCGGAATGTGCGTCCCCCGCACCCTAACACCACCAAAGACACAAGCCATGAGGTGGGAGAGGATGGGACTATTTGCTCTTAGATGGTGGTGTGCCTGATCTCTAAGCAACGCGAGCAGCGAGCAAGACGAATCGAACAACACTCCGCTCAGCGGCAAGCCAGCCTTCAAGAGCAGGGCAGGGGCGGGTCTGTCGCGTCTTTATTTTGAGGAAACAAGGCGGGAAGAAAAAAACGGGTTCGAATCTAGGTTAGGTTTGACACGTTTCCGAAGAAACGTGTACAGCAGACCCACCACAAACAAACGGCACCATCTTTAGAATTTATGTCACAGGCTCAGTTAATGATATCGAAAGACAATTACTTACGTAAAGGGCTGTCAGCAGACGCGAGAGAAGTCGCCCAGCTGAGCAACAGCACCACAACACTTAGCGTCGCCATTACCTGAAACAATATCACAGTCCCTCACACGAAATAATACCTCCGCCAGTCACAGAGGTTCGCCCGTTACCGCGCAAAAGGTTTTACCGCCGTAATGCGTTATACATTGTTTGCAATGGTACATTCGCATCTAACAGACCACAACATCAAAGGCAAGGAGCAAAGACTAACTGGACTTGACCCGGCTTGGTTTGAGAAGCACAGCACAAAACATACCGACTGAGGTTCACGGGTGATGACGGAAGAAGACACTGCAACTTGAGTGAAGCGAGTAGAGAGCGCAGAACGACCGACAGCCGACTCCAAATCAGCCAGAAGCAGGAGGCGAGGCAGCCCAGTGCAGACCAGCAGACCAGCCTCGGGGCTCGGCACCTCGGCGCGCAGTGACAAGCTGTGACCTGCAGGCTGCAGGCAGCAGGGCAGCAGCCAGGCAGCAGCGAGGGTGCGCAAGGGGGGCCGGGAGGAGGGAGGGAGATCAAGAGGGGAGCGGCCACTGGCGGCCACCGTGGGAGCGGCAGACCTGCGGCAGACGCAGGGCCTGCGCAGGGCCAGCGCAGGGCAGGCGGAATGAAGGGGGAGAGGGGGGAGTGCACGAGAGTTCGGGGTGGCGGGAAGCGTGTAGGCCGCGGTGGAATCTGCGAGGAATCGGATGCAGCAGGATGCAGGGTAGAGATAGGGGTCGTCCGTACACTACGAGGCCTGGATGACATATCATAGACAATCCGTGGGTTTTGTCTTTGATGCCATTTTGATGTATTTTTTGACAAACCCGCTGATCTGTTTGCGGTCCGGTCGTTTTGATTCATTCTAGTCCGACTTCTATAACATTGTATTGTTCTAGAAGACGAATGATCTACATCTTTTTCTCTTAAGGGATCGCCTGTAAATTACGTGAAGAGTGATTAGCTAGTGTCACGGGTGAGAGGGAAGGACCAAAACGACAGTCTACGAGACAGTCGAACAAGACGCCTTCTGTGTGAGCTAACGGTATGGACCTGGTATGGACGCTACGCGATTTTGAAGCACCGCGGGGCCCGAAGCACATCATGTTTGGACACCTGTATCAGTCATTGAAGACAAGTGTTTTTCATGAATTCACGCTAGAATTCTTAACGATTTATTTACCTAGACTGGCAGTTGTCACGTCTGGGTATACAACGGGTATCTTCAGGCGGGGCACATGTCGCGTATAAAGACCAGCACCTCGAGTCAGTGCACGCAGTTTATCATCTCCGTCCAACATGACCAGGTTCTTGATCGTCGTCCTCGCTTTGTGCGCGGTGCAGGTAACGCACTCCAGTGAGAAATGGATGGTCGGAATGCCGTCGTCGTCAGCCGAAACTGATAACATTTCGACTGCGAATCGGCGGCAATTTGTCCGAAAAGTCGATCAAGTTTCGATTTCACGGTCGATTCGATATGTCATTTTTCTGCGGAACGCGGGCTGGCCCAGTCCGTAACTCTGATATGGTAGACGTTTCGTTTTTTGTTTTTTTTTGTTTTTTTTTTTAAATAGCTGATCGTTTTAGACAACCTACATCCCCAGTGGTGCGAAATGCTGATGTCAACGATGTCGATAGAGTATTTCACCTAACGACCATTGGGGCGAATCGAAGAAAAAGAATACCGGACACAGTATGAAAAGTTTTGTCTGCGGTTGGGTAGCCGCCATATCAACGACATAGCACCATCCTCAACCGCAGATAGGCTACTATTCCTCATACTTTATCCGGTATTCTTTTCCTTCGCTTCGCTCCAACGATCGTTAGGTGAAATACTCTATTCGATGTTGAATCGACACGACTTTTTGTCGAATCGATATTAAATCGACCAACCGTTTCTCACTGGGATCCTCTTGCGTCAAACCATACGCCAAACAGGTGATCAAACATCTCAGGTTTACCATTACATTGCGGCATGTTCTTTATGACCTTCAAAACTGCCTTTTCTGGTATAGTCTGTCGTTCACTTGAGACTGACGTTCATTTCCAGTGAGAATGAAACTAAACAGAATGCTCCCGTTCGAGTTCGTGCGGGAAGGGGTAGGTGTATCAGACTTACCCCTCGCGATATGCACATTGATGGCCAACGTAATTTCGTGAGCTGACAAAGTAAAGATTTCCACAGCATTTATGTCAAGGATATTCTTTTCGTCTCAGTGGTCGGAACAGCGAGTACTACGAGCAAGTACCTTGTGCCAATACTCGCGCACTGTTTTAAAACAGCACGGTGACACTCATATTTCCGCGTTATAATTTTTCAAGTTTATGGCACAGTAGGTGTATTAATTAACAGCAGCGTGTTGTCGTTGTCCCAGGCCAGCGCTGCTCCCCAGCCCCAGCCCCTGAGCCCCATAGACCTGGCCAGGGCTGGCATCCAGACCGCTGAGGCTGCAGTGGACGCCGCCAGGGGCATCACCCACGCGGGTGTCAAGGCAGGCGGTAGGGTGGCCAACATCACCATGGACACCATCCAGGTGGGTATCAAAACGCCGGGTACGTTGCTCTCCCGTCGTCACTCAATCTGACAGGCAGTGATGACCTCTGTTGTAGTTAATCTCGGTACAGTAGAATACGCCTTCGTGCCCATTGTTTCTGATTCGGTCAAGTTCAAAAATTAAGTTACCAAAATCGTGAAAAATAAAACACGAAAAATCGCATGTAGGCTGTTTAGGAACAATTTCATTCACATGACGAAAACCTCTTCCGCAGGAAGTAAGCGGAATTTTTTCACATCTTTTGAGCTATTTTCTGAGCGCTGTCCAAGCGCTGAAACATGTGGAAAGAACCAAAATCGAACAAAATTAAGGGTAAAAATAAGGTTACCGGAAAAAGAGAAAATGCACATGTATTTGATGGACGGCCTCCCCTCCAGGGTATCGAGGCCACGGCGATGGAGACCAGCCGCGCGGCTACCCACACGGCTCAGGACGTGGCGACCGACATCCTCAGAGAGTCCCGCACATTCATCAACAAGGCCCCTCTGCTCGCACCGATCAGGGACCCCTCCAACAGGGCACTGGACGCTGCCCAATCCGCCACCGACCTGGGTGCCAACGTGGCCCTCTCCGGCATCAGAACCGTGCAGGTGACTTACACACGCGACGGCCTACCTCGCACGCGCATGGCACGCGTCTGTGTATTACAGTATTGGCTCTGATTTAAAACTATTCCATCACCTTGGGGAAGGGGGGGGGGGGGGGCTGACTAAATACTTTGGCCTATCTTAAAAGCAGGTTAGATCGCTCACGGAGCGATGTCGTATGATTATTATCTGAAAACGGAATGATTCAGAGGAGCGGATGATTTCCATCAGTCATGCTAAATCACTAAGAAAAAATAATATTAAAGATCAGCAACATCTTTTATGTCCATGTCCATCTCACGTTCATTTAGCATTCGTCGTCCGATAGAAATTTGCTCACATAATTTCCTGCTTGTGCGAAATTCCGCGCTAGAAGCGTGATTATGATGGGTGGCCCGCAAGTGACCATTGGTCGGTACATCCTCATGGGTGCCATACGGTTGCATTCCTTTGCACCCCTGGTTATCCAATGCTGCATCTCTGCGCAGGACATCTTCGACCGCAGCCTGGACATCGCCAAGGGCGTCAACTACGGCGTGACTGGGGCCGTGGACGCAGGCGTGGACGCCGCCACGGGCATCGCCGAGCGGATCCTCGCGGCCGCCGAGAAGATACTAGACGAGCTTCAGGGCCGCTTCCGCGCCCGCGTTGGCACTTATTAGAAAAACAATAATAAATTTTAAAACAGGGCCTGCCAGCATGCGCCAATCTTTTAATCAAAGAAAATTTTTGGAGAAAGAAAACCACTCCCGATTTTCTTCTTGGGCTGGCGGTCAACTCCCCAGCCATACACGATAAGACTTGGTAATTCTTGGTAATAATTTACGACGCGCTGGCTTATGTTGGTATCGTATCGAACCAAGTTATCAGGGACAATAAAGGATGTGGCCTTGCTAATCACTCCGACCAGTTCTATTCCTTTGTAGCGCCGTCAAATTTCATGCCCTGATGACTGCGATCCATAAATTAGACGTAGTTAGAGCTGCTTCTTGGCCGTCGAACATGGACTATACAGGGCGGCTGACCAGCGCCGTGAAATGTTTTGGTTATACTAGCCCGCCACGTACGCCCGCGCCCGCCCGCCCGCTCACCCGCTCGCCTGTTGTCACCGGGCTAGTCTAACTTCAAGATTTCACGGCGCTGGCCAGCCACCCTGTAGTTCTGCCCCCCCTCATTCGAACGAAACAGTCCCAAATACCTTCAAAGTACGTCCGATGGACTTCCCTTGAAGTCGAAACGATGTCGATACATGACACTAAGGGAAGTCCACTAGTGCCTTCGGGAGTTCCCCGGTCTATAGCTAAGGTAGTAGCGGCTTGTCAAGTCGTGTTGCCGCCCCCACCCGTTCCGGACTCTGGACACATACACGAATTATCAGCGTTCGTGTCACATGACCACGAGCAGAGGTGACCGTGGGACCGAGCTGTTGCCTCACACACTGTCGTCGAGTCGCTGTTCTTGATTGGCCTGTTCTCGCCGCTTGTTCCCGTCGGTAGAGTACCGCGGCTCGGTGTAAAACGGTGTAAAAGTAAAGTAGTGCGGTGCGGCTTGGTTTGGCTTCCACATTCCACACATTCCGAGCGTGCTCGATCCCCCCCCCCCAACCCGACCCCGCCCTTTATCCAGCACACACACTGACACACACACACACCTTCCGGTCGCTAACGTAACTAGCAGACACCTTTCCTTCCCTTCCCTTGCCGCTCCGCTCGGTTCTACAGCAGTTCGAAATAATCGCACTTCGACCACTCTCCCAGGATGGCAGTGAACAAGAACCCCGAAATTAAGTACACGAAGGTATGTGTTTGGTGTTCTTAAAATACTGCGGGTGAAGCTCGCTGCTAGTAATCCTATACGAGATTGTTTCAATGAGGAATATAACCTCTTCGCTGTCTGCTTCGGTTCCGAACTGTTTGCATATTTTAGACAGATTGTCGTCTCGATATAATCAGTACGAAGTTGACGTGCGACATTCCTGAAGTTTTCTCTCTGTCTCAATCAATTTGCTTTGTTGCTTTGATGCCACTAATAAGAACGGAATTTTTAATCTCTGAGTCGATTCATTACTCCTAAAATGTCAAGCAGTTGAAACTTAAGTGAAAACATATCTGCTCTGAATCCTGGTTGTTATCGACAGGATATGTTACATTTGATCGTATTAGGACATTAAATCCTGGGACATTTCATTGTGATAGGGACGAAATCTAGATAATTACCATCAACCCATACTGTTCTTTGTTCATTATTCCTATTTTTTTTTTACAGATTTTCATCAACAATGAGTTTGTTGATAGCGCAAATGGAAAAACATTTGCTACCATTAACCCTACAAATGAGAAGAAGATAGCTGATATTTCCGAAGCGGGCAAGGTACGGTTTTGATATGTTGATTAGGTCGTGAAATCTTTGCTTGTAATCCACTTTTGTGCTTTGTGCAACTCAACTCCAGCACACTGACAGAAAATGTGAGGATAATGGCATGTTGTGCACTTACATGGTCTCATTTCCTGCAGGAAGATGTTGATAAGGCTGTAGCAGCGGCTCGAGCCGCTTTCAGTAGACAGTCCGAATGGAGATCAATGGATGCTTCCCAGAGGGGAGAGCTGTTGAACAAGGTAGAATTGATGTGCTTTAGCAGTGAATAAATAATAAATAATAATAAATAATATGCAGTTCGTGCATTGATTTTTCTTTCTGTCTCCAGCTTGCTGCCTTGATTGAGTCTAATAAAAGCTATCTAGCCAGTTTGGAAGCGCTGGACAATGGAAAACCTTACAACGAAGCCGTTTTTGATATGGAATATTCAGCCAAAACCATTCAGTATTTTGCTGGGTGGTGTGACAAAGTCCATGGCCATACTATCCCTGCTGGTATGCTTTGCAATTGAATTTTTTTGATATATTTTCTAGAACTCTTATCCAATAATGAACTGAATTAATCAATCAATTACTTATTTTTCTGCCAGATGGTAACGTCATGTGCGTTACAAGGAAAGAACCTGTTGGAGTTGTTGCTGCTATCATTCCATGGAACTACCCTGTGTTGATGGCTTCATGGAAAATGGGACCGGCTCTGGCTGCAGGCTGCACAATGATTCTTAAACCAGCCGAACAAACTCCACTTACAGCACTTGTCCTTGCTCAACTTGTTAAGGAGGTATATATTGCCAGTAGTAGTTTTCCTACTGTATTAAACATTTAATTTTTTTCAAGTATAAATGTTGAACATTGACACATTAGTATTCATTCATCTTTTGATTGTTAATATGTTTTTCTGTTTTTCTGTAGGCTGGTTTTCCTCCAGGTGTTTTCAATATTGTTCCGGGTTTTGGGACTACTGGGGCATTTTTGTCTGCTCACATGGATGTGAACAAGGTAGCATTTACTGGTTCAACTGAGGTAAGCTATTTAAAATAGTGAAAAATCTTAAGTTTTATCAAACAAACATAACTTGAAAATCGGCCTGGAAAATTAGTAATGGAGATAAAAAAAAAAGTAGTGGAGAAATGTATAATGACAAACATTAAATTTAAAGTGATTTTTAACATTTTTGATTGTAAATACTCTCTCAGGTTGGAAGGCTTATCATGGAAGCAGCTGCCAGATCAAATCTCAAGCGAGTGACCTTAGAACTTGGCGGGAAGAGCCCTCTGGTTGTCTTTGATGATGCAGACAGTAAGTAATTTTTTCATGAATTTTCAATCTTAACATTTTCCTTGTGGACTTTTTTTTCTGAAAATTTTATACTCATTTCTTCTGTCTTTTAGTTGATGAGGCTGTGAACATTGCCTATACTGGCATTTTCACAAACCATGGTCAAAATTGCTGTGCTGCTTCTCGTACATTTGTTCATGAAAAAATTTATGATGAGTTTGTGAAGAAAGCAGCTGCCAAAGCTTCAGCAAGAAAGGTGGGAGACCCCTTTGCCGAGGGCATAGAGCAAGGTCCTCAGGTAAGTTCCTGTCAAATTCTTGTTGTAGACCCTTTTTCTCATTATTCTCTGTTGTAAATTTTCTCCCATCATCATTGATATCGTTATTTGTTGTAGGTTGACAAGGAAATGTTTGATAAAGTAACCAGATTGATTGAATCCGGCAAGAAAGAGGGAGCCAGAGTTGTAGCTGGTGGTGATCGAATTGGGAAAGTTGGATATTTTGTCCAGCCTACAGTCTTTGCTGATGTCCAAGACAATATGCAGATCGCCCGTGAGGAGGTACTGAGAATGTATTCTGATTAGTTTTTAGTTCATATGAGCTTGCTAGGAAATGTCTTCCAAAGTAGTTCATTGTCATCTACTTTTGTTCAGATATTTGGTCCCTGTCAACAAATTCTAAAGTTCAGCACCATGGAGGAAGCTATTGCCCGTGCCAATAACACAACATACGGACTTGCAGCTGGAATAATCACTAATGACATCAACAAAGCTCTCAAGTTTGCTGAATCTGTGCTAGCTGGCTCCGTTTGGTAAGTTCCGTATCAAGAAATAGTTCCTTCAAATAAATGCATGCTATGCCTAGCTAGATTAGAACTGCAATATTTCATTAACTCTTTTCTGTTCCTACAGGATAAATTGCTATGACTATGTTGTTCCACAAGCACCATTTGGTGGCTTCAAGCAGTCGGGAATGGGAAGAGAACTGTAAGTACAAAAGTTCAGAAAACAATTTTGAGCTGATGATATTGAAGCTATTACAATTGATTAGTAAATTATTAATTTTTTAAAAAAAAATTTTGCAGCGGAGAAGACGCTCTCAAAGAATACTTGGAGACAAAGACAATAACAATTCAGCTGCCGTCACCATGAAATCTGCAAGAAACCTATTTGTTAAACCCTTGAGAATTTTTCTTTTCACATTCATGTGCTGTCCCAAGTTCTTTTGAAATAAATATATATATATATAAATATAGCTTTTAATGTGTTAATTGAATTGATAGCTGTTCTTAATATTTTTGAATAAATTTTTATGAACATTGTCTACTTTTTTTGGTTGTTGGAGTTTTGGGAAGACTGAAAAGCGATTCATTGAAAGTTTCAACACAAGATTTATTTGAAAACATTTGCAACTTTCTCCATGTACTTGACTGACAATGTCAAGTAAAATGAGGATCACAAGTAGTCTGTTGTTGATTGAGCAATTTTAGAAACACAACATTACTGCCCATACAGGTACATGTCACACAATGAAATAAATAACAATGTCTTATTAATAGAGTATTGAAGAAAAAAATGACAGGAACTCAAATATTTCGTAATCCAAAATAAAAAGGGGAAAAAATGAATCAAAGTGTTTCCTTTTCCAGAAAAAAAAAAGTGACAGCACTATGTCAGTCCAGTCATTAACTAGCTGATGCAAGGATGATGACAATAACATTTGTCATTTTATCAGTTTTGTCTCGGACAAATATTTGAATAGGACAAGTGATTACAACACCAGTTTCTTTACGATTCTGTCTTGCCCTTAGTTGGTCCACCAGGCATGACAGCTCCTGCCTCTCCTGATTCCAGCTGCTTCAACAAACGAAATAGTGCAGCAGCCTCTCTAATACGACTGAACTCTATGCAAAAGGCCTGAACCTCAATGAACAGCTCCTGATAGAACAGAGAGAAAAATTAACAAGCTACCACAACATGAAGTCAAATATTATGAGCAACACATTTCAAAAGGTAGAGAAAATTTTACTAACCTGCACATTGATTATTTTATTACGAATCAAAGACTGAAGAAATACACATACAAGGCGAACAAGCCGGTTTTGCATGTAACGATCTTTAATTGTCTCACAGGTAGAAATGCAATTGGAGATGTACAAGTGCACAAATTCAGTTGGGAGGTCTACTGTGGTTGTTAGCCTGAAATAAAAATAGAAAGACGAGCTATATTAACTAGTATCAATGTATTTTACGACAACTGATGATTTCTCAGATTTCAAAAACGGGGAGAGAACACAATCCTTACCTGTTAACAACCTCCATTGAATGAAGAGACATTTCCATATTGACGAGAACACTGAAGTATTCTGTAATATGAGTGGACTGCATCAATTTTAACAGAACTTCTATGGCTATTAATGGATTGTTCTCAACCAAATCAGGAAGCTAAAAGGTGAAACAGCTGAGTTAAAATCTGCACCAATTAGATGTTGTCAATGATTGGGTAAAGGAAAAAAGTGCTTACCTTGCTTGGAGTAAGACCAATATGATAAACAAGCCTAGGATCAGCATCAAGCTCTCCAAGAAGATTCTGTTGTTGAGGAACAGTTAAGGGATTATTGAATGCTCTTGCCATGAGTCTTTTGGCCTCTACACCAGAGCTTTTGGAGACACACAAAGTGACATCATATGCTGGCTTATGTTTCACAGGTTCCGTCATATTGAGCCAAGCCATCTGCAATGTGACAAAAAGTGAATACAGATAAAAAATGTAAAGATGAGATAAAGTATTTTATAAAATACACAACATTAATGAACTTTTCACTGACAGAAAAATAGAAGCATTATCATACCTCATCTTCACAAGCATGCAAAGGAGGCACCAACCGTAAAAACTCGGGTTTATAGAATTGCTGTACTACTGGCTTTTCCCCAGTTAGCAGAGATTCAGCAGTTTTCCTGGGTACTGAAGGATCTGGCTGAGTACTGCACAAGAAGGGATAAGAAAATAACTCTTAATTACTACAGACATTGACAATCTATTAATACACTAGTAAATAGAAAAAGGAAAGACTGATAATGATGCCAAATAAAGAAGAGATTGTTTGAGATGAAACTTACAGAGGTATTCTTGAATCACTGTCTGGGAGAACAATAGGCACACCCGCCCTTGCAGTATGAGGGAGTTCTGATTGTCTTTCAGCCAGCGCTAACTGAACTGACGTAATATCTACACTGTGATATGAACTTGGATCGCTCATCAGAACTTGAGTTGCAGTCTTCTTCAACAACTGAAAAAGTGGAAAAAAATATCCAGGTTAGTAAAAACTTACAGGTTACACCTGTAACTTAAAAAGGAAAAAGACTAACCTCTCTTGATGTACTAGTAACAAGCTGTGCAAGAAAATTTTTTTCTACCGGTGAAATTCTTGGCATTTCACCAGCATACTCTAATTTCCGCATGGATGTCTTCCCCATCTCATCAGGTGGATGCTAAGTAGTAAACATTGCCCCAAATTAGCATTCCGGAAGATTGATAGAGAAGTAGAGGATAAGTAAAGCTGCTGAGGGAGCTAGGGGAAACATACCAAAAGATGAACAAACACCGTGGTGAAGGGATTCAGTGCCATTGCTTCTCCTTTGTACATGTCATAGAGGAGAACTATAGCAGCTAGACGCTGTGCAGGTCGGGGAAGTAAATCCGGTTGTTGAAGGAGTAATACAAGCGCGCATCCCACTAGAAGAGAAAGTTGGTTGACACATAGTTCCAAACTGATCGAGGAGGGAGTGAGGAATATAATGACGTACCTTTATAATGGTCTTGCTTTCCAAATGCTTGATGTAATTGAAGAGTAATACCTTCAAGTGTCAGACGGTCAACAGTTTCTTCACTTAATATCCTGCAGAGAAAAATAAATACATTTAGGAGATTATCGTTCAAAGGCTTTTCTAATATTGATTAGTGAGGTTCATTGTTTTGAGAGGGAAAACTGGTGGTAACCAAACCAAACATTGAATTAACTCAAAACTCAACCAGCCAATAGATATGGAGGAAGACGAAAACCTTGTTGATAGACCTTAAAACTATTCAGCGTTCACATATCAACAAAATAAAATAAAAAAAACTTCAGAGCGAAAGATACTTGACGATCATAACCTTATCCGCTAAAAACCTGTTGTAAATAGACGGTTCGGAAAATACTAATCAGCAGTAATAGGAATAATCGAAACTCACCCGAGAAGAGTGTGCAACTCTTTCGTAGATAAAGCCATTGCTTCTTGTACTATAAATTACTCTTCGTACTCAATTGTTGTTTACAAATACCCCAAAATCTAAAATACATCACAGACGACACGGCAGCCGGCGCAGCCAGCGTTGCCAGATGGCGCGACTTGGAAGGTCCGAGAGAGTCGCGACATGTGGTCGCGATTTCGCGACGCAAAATTTGCCGCACTCGCTGAGTTCGCATTTAGAGTTTTGACCCTTCCCTTCTCAAACGTCTAGTCATGGTTTAGTCGATAGGGCATTTTTAGTACATTACATAGCATTAACACACTATTTGCCTTGAAGGACGATTTTGTCTTTTTCTTCTTTTTTTAAAAAATTTTCGAGCCGGGCGCGAATTTTTGCGACGCGAGCGCGCTCTGGGTGCGAACCGGTGGAGCTAGCATCTGGCAACACTGCTCCTCTTCTCTCGCAGTCCGCGCCGCGCCGCGCTTGTCAACACACTCCTCTCCGCTCCGCACAGCTCCGCGCAGCTCCGTGTCGCCGCGACCGCGACCACCACGGCACACAGTGAGTACAGACAGCTCGCCTCGCCTCCAGTCAGGTGGCATGACTAGTCCCGGAACATCGTCGATTGAGTTATGCGAGAGGTGTTGGCACGACTCGATCAGCAGCTTTTAGTTTCGAAACGGACTTCCCTCCCGCGGTGTTTGTGGCTGGAAAGGACGCGCGCGCGCGGTTCACGTCATCTAGAGTGTGAACAGGTCGCACTCCTACTGCCAGGCAACATCACGTACCTTACTGTCGCGGTCCCCCCATTCAGAAGAGTTAGTGTCCGCTAGAGTTTCTTCTCCCAGAGATGCATACAGTCATGCTATCGGTTCGAACGTCAGCGTTGTCTGTACGTTAGCCTACTCCGAATCCGAGCGCAGTACAGATCCAGTAGAGATCGAAGTGGTCTTGTGAGCGTTGCGGTTAAGAAATCACGGTTCGATTCCCGGTTCGAGTACTGATGGCCTCCAAACGTGGCGGTCATTTCATTTGGCGTAGAGAGGCGCGAAGACAGATTATGAAGATAACGTGAGAAGCACAGGTGTGCGGACAACCACCTCATCATGAGACATATCCAAGATGGACTATTACTGAAAACGTTTCGCATAACTTTCACCAGAATTTTTCGCATATTTTATCAAGGAAATGCCAACTTATGCACATATTTTGAGCATGTTCACACAATTTGAGTACTTTCTTTTTCACTTATATGTGGAATGTGGTACATTATCCACGCTGTTTGGAACGCACGGCGTCTGCTATAATCCACGACAACACCATGCTGTCGTCTCTCTTCCTTGGCGTGTCGTTGGTCCCGATCGAGCGCATAGAAACCGCGACGAACCGTTCCCCGCCTAAAATGATTGAGCCCGACCGCTCCTGTGACATGACGAGTACACCGTAAAAAGAAACTAACTGCGACTCTGCATTTCGTGTAAGGAAAGGATATATCTGTTAGAGCGTTGGACAACTCACAGCCAGACGGTCTCGTGCTGTGCTAGAGATACTAAAGCAGGAGAGACTTGCCGACGTCACGTGCCCCGCTTCTTCTGATGCAGACGGGCCGAGACGAGAGTATTATCGCTAAGCTTGCTCTCCGTCTGAATCCCTTTGAAGTAACATGACTAGGTAACCTGCCGATTGAACTCTCTCTCCCTCTCTCCTCCTCTTGCCTTCCAACGCGTGGCGTCTTTCTCACCTTTCGACAAACAGCGCGGGAAACGGAAAGGGGGGGGGGGCTCACCGTCGCTTGAAGTTGACAGTCCCAAAACCTGGCATGTCGTCTGCATTATCAGACCTCTCGCATCTGCAGTCCGATCAACCCACAGCGGCTTCTTGGTGAAATAATTAATAGAAAAAATATTACAATCAGTTTATTAATTATTATTTTTATTTTCGAATGGTCCTAATAGTTTGAAACGAGTTTGGAGAGCGTTGAGTTTCTCTTGCTCTCTTTACTTTGAGGAGACACCAGACTCTTCGCAGCGTGAGTCGTGACCTTGCTGGACGTATAATGAGTCCGACTTCGACGAGAACTTCGCACAATGACCGGAGCTGATTCAGACGGCATACAAAGTCGCGTACGCCGCTGGGTGAAGTACAACGTCGGAGGAGAAACCGGACCGGTCGGTAAAATACGCACAGGCAACGAAATAGTCCATAACGATAGGCTACTACTGCCAGCTTGGACGTAGCCCATACAGTCTGGAGCACTGAAAATTTCCTCGAACCTGGTGTACAGCATGTCGGATGTACTCGCGAAGCGAATACCGCAACAGTACAGGAAGTTGTGGTGCGTGCAGGTTTTGACGAGGAAGGTTCCTAGTCTAGGAATAATTTAGAGAAGCCTAATAGAACACAGCGTTCACAAGAGGCTGCTAAGAGATTTAAAACACTATTCTGAAATCAAACTAAAGGTAAAAAAAAGAAGAAGCAAGTAGCGTGGAACGTCGAGCATGCAACTGAACCTGAACTGAACGCCCGAGTCGGTGTGAAGTCAGGCGCCAGAAGAAGTGCACACATGGCGCGTGCCATGGACTTGAGAGGCAGCGTCCCCGCGCCGCGCGTCGAGTCAGCTGCAGGACTGCACATGTGATTCCAGAGCATCGTTATTGACAGACTTTACTGCCAATAACCCCGCGCTGTACTTCAGCATGAGGTAGCCGTCCAGACGCAGCTTGTTGACGGCGAGAGCAAACAGCACGCTGCGCCCCGCTGACGACACCCAGAGGAGAGTTGTCCTCGAGAGGGCAAGGTGGCGGCGAGTGAGCTGTACGTGTACGACGCCTTGTAACACGGCTAGTTCTCGACTGTTTCCATATGCGATAGACACACAGTCATTAATTATCCTCGCTGCCAACTTCAACAGTGGAACATAACAGGATAAGGACGTGGGGTCCGAGTGCAGTCGGCATTCAAACTGGAGGTCAAAGGTCAAGGATGCTCTCTGTCACCTGTCCGCGCGGGCCGCGATGGAAGAGGCGGGGGAGGGGCGGTGGAGATTAAAAAAAAAACCACTGCTGGTGAGTCGGGTCACACAGTCTTTGAAAACTTGCCCTGTCCTGCAAAGTCCGATCCCTCCCCTCCCAGCCTCGCCCTCAGAGAGCGACGCCGATAAGATAGCGGGCGGTGATACGATACGATATCGAGCGCTATCGCGGACAGGTAGCAGACAACCTACACTTGACTTTAAGAATCGCAAAATCATGCCATAATGGCCCGCAATTTTTTTTCGAACGGAAAAGGACTTGAAAAATTGTTACCAAAGCGAGTCGTAAATTCTCGAATGTCTTAAAGTTTTGAAAAACTGTATACTTTTCAGAACATCTACGACCTCCGAAATGTTATGACGTTTTTGTCGTAAATTTAAAAGCATTCTTAAAGTCACGACTGACACTGGGGCACGGTTTTTTCATACCCTTAAGACTTTCTTCCTATCCTGTGGCGCCCGAAATGGAGAGAGGTTGGGAAGATACTATTTTCAAGCAATCGAGTCCACTGACATGTGTCGTCCAACTGTTTACATTTTGTAATTTTTGTTTTTTAATTTGAGTGGTGTTCTGATCCCGGTAGAATGCCAGAGCTGAGGGAGCTCACCCCGGAGCTAGAACAGAGGGCAAGGGAGGACCTCGGCGAGGACCCCAGCCGACGACAAGAAGACATCGACCACATCAAGACATGGCTCGCCAAGCAGACCTTCCTCAACGCCAACAACGGTCAGTAGAGCAACACCGGGCCAGTTACGTCCATCTTCATATCAGGTCAAGCATGAAATAGACACGTAACTCGTTGGTTTCAGAGGACCAGTGGATCCTGACATTCCTCCGCGGCTGCAAGTTTTCATTAGAACGGACGAAAGAGAAGATCGATAGCTACTACACAATGAGGACCCTCCTGCCGGAGTTCTTCACCAACAGGGACCCCATGCTGCCAGAAATACAAGAAATTTTAAATCTGGGGTGAGTTTCTATGAGGGTAGAACGTCTCACTGGATCCCTGGAGCGCCTGCGAGCAGCCGGGTAGGCAGCCCGCTCGTCTCGGGAGTCGGCGCGTGGTATTCCAAGCAGCGGCTCCTGCAGCGAGATCAGCCAAACCGAGCACATTTAATAGGCGTGCTCCTCCCTGGCGAGGACATCGCTTTCAGTTCAAGAGAGAGGGCCAGTGCCACGGATTGCACTGTAAAAAAAAAATATACCTGTTTTGAAGAACCCTTACCGAGAAACAGTGAAAAAGTAACAACATGAGTTTCGGCGAATTTCGGAATTTTCGGCCGTCATTTTGAGAGCTATACCAAAATTATGATCAGGACACTCTGAAACGCATTTCTAGATAATCCTCAAAATAAGTGCAAAAAATTTTGAAACTGGTGTTAGACCTCTAATTTCACCCCAGTTTCTCGGCAAAGGGCTCCGCAAAACTGGTATTTTTTTTTTACAGTGTGGTGAGCAGGGACAGCTGGTCACAAATAACGTCAAGCCGGAAAAGGCACTCCTCCCCCC
>CABIKL010001099.1:0-16976 GCA_902196195.1 Aptinothrips rufus | reverse complement strand
GTGCCCAAAATGTCCTGCCAATACCGCACCTGGATAAGAGAGCGAAAAATGAGTGGCTAATGAGAACAATGAGCGATGAGTGCATTGTGGGAGCACCTTAAATTAGTAATGATTTCTAATCATTTATTGCAGTGTGCTCTAAACTGAAGAAAAACTATCCAGATTTAGCCGAGCAGCTAATATCAATGGCATTGGATAGTGTGGACTATGATGAGAACAGAGCAAGTCATATTTTGAATATAATGATTAAGGAGGAAAACACTCCAATCTCAACTAACACCAATTCTGCTTCATCAATTCAAAGGCAAGAGGAAACTTTAAAGTTAGACAAACTTGATTCCTCCAGTTCCTCTCAAAGACAAGTGAGCTCATCAAAATCTATGAACTCTCATTCTGCATCTTCTATCCTTAGACCAAATAGGTAATTTTGCAAGCGGCACAAAAAGCATGTTTTAAAAAATACCATACAAAGCAAGGAATTTGCAAAGTTTCTAATCAAATGTTTTTTTGTAATGCAGCAGTAAATCTATTGAAGCCGAAGCATCATCTATAGGGACCAAAACGACAGTGGAGGCAGATATCCTAGCTACAGATAACACTAATTTGAAGGAACAGTCTGTGTCCTGTGAGAAGGGTGAAGTGATTGAAACTACAGAGTCCTTTGTTACTGGTGTTGTAATGAACAACGAATCAACATCTATTTCATCAACTGCTTTGGTTCATGTGCCTCCTAGCAAAGCCTGTAGCAGGAAGATTAAAGGGAATAAAGATGTCCCAAAGTAAGTTTTATACCAACTTTTGAATCTTATGTGATTTTTCCCCTACTTTGGAGTCATATTTGTTTGATTGCCCTTCACAACGCCCGCAAACTATTCTGGTTATTGCAGAGTTTCCAGAGGCACAAGCACAACTGAGGATAAGGAATATCGATCGCCTTACCGACTGACACCAGCAGGACCTAACTCAGCGTTCCATCACGGACCAAATGATGACCTTCTTATGTGAGTTTCTTTAAGAAAGTACTTTTTATTTTAAATATTAGTTACACTTTTTGTCTATCAAATGCTTTTTGAAGATTCTTTTTAATATCTACTGAATCTGAAGCTACAAAACATTTCCAGGCCGGCACTATCAAATGGGTTTTACATTTTGTTTCCAGAGAGGATTATGTCACCTGGGCAGGACCTGAGCCTCGAAATCAAAACCGAACAGGGCTTGCAAAAGGTCCCAATAAATCTCTGCTAAGCTGTCAAAGATATCGTTCCAAAGGTCCTAATCGAGATATTTGCAAAGGACCCCAAAAGGGGCTGTCGAAAGGAAGTCTTTACTCCCATTTAGCAGCCAGCAATGCAGTGACGGCAATTTTGATCGGTGAATCGCGAGGAAAATAGTTTCTTATTATAAAATACTTCAGTCTAGCAAGGACCTATTGCTACAATTATTATTATTATTGAGTTCATCAATCTTGTCTTTCTGCTCACAAAATGTGTGAAACATTGTATTTTTCTTCAGTTCTTCTGTTCAAGCTAAATAATTTAATTTGCTTCATATAGTTCAAGTGATGTATTTTTTTTTTATTTTTTTTTTAAATCTTTTCCTTGTGGAAACTTGCATGTGTAGCTTAAGATCTTAGTCAAGCTGTTTATGAGTTCTCAACACAGCTTTTTCATGCCGTCTAGTGAACTTTTTGTGTGTTTAACATGCATAATGGATTGAATTTCCTTAGATTCTTGACGGGTTTTTTTAAAACGCCGGATCATGGTGACCTTGCTGCTTGACCCTTGTTTCACTATAAGTTTTGAAACTAAGTAAAGGAAAAAGTGGTCAAGCTCCAAACGAATTTCGCGAATTGAAGTTCAGTCAAATTATTTTAGTCAAATGTAGCTTTATGTGTGTGGATTTTAATGGGACTATTCATTTCAGTTCTGTTGGCACTTAGCCTTCAGATTGTTTGTTAGTTGTCTCATCAAATTTGATAGGTCTTTGTGAATTCCATTCTAAAGATTGGATGGTATACAAAGTTTCCAGTTTCTTAGTCGTGAATGAAAGGTATATAGAATTCTTGTTTTTTCTTTTGTTTGGTACTATCAGTATACTTTAAATATTCGAAATCGTTGAGTAACGGCCTGATATTTTTCCATAGTTTGGATGTATTGCCCATTCAATTATTTAGTCATTTCCATTTATTTTTTTTATTGAGAAGACATGAGAATAAGGATTGCTCAAAATGTACACTGGTTATTGAATACTGACAGAAATAATACTTTATTGAAAGATGTTTCTCAGCTGGCTTCTTTTTGTGAGAGTCGATAGTAATTGATAATTAATTATTTCTATCAGTATTGATACCTCTGGTGTTTGTATCATGTGGTTATTCTTGATTGTGATGTAAAAGTGTGTGATACTCCAAAAATAATATTTTTATGTGATGGTATTTTGATGCCATGTAATAGTGAATTAGATTAGATTGGACATTCCATTTACAACCAGTTTATTAAAGACCCTTATTAAGTAAGGGCAAAGTTAGGATTGGTTTTATCTTATGTGGGCATAGATGGAACTGTAAGCGTGTTATTAGTCAGACAATACACCTCTCAAACCCCAATAATCTTTTGTTCCCATTATTTGACATATTTCCTATTTTCTTCAACAAAGACATTTTTTTGGCTATGATACTCCAAACAAGGTGGCTTAAGCCGAGCATACTTACATGTAGCATACTTTCTGAAAAGTCAAATACATTTAAAAAAGCGTGTGGATTACTTTCAAATAATGTATTGTAATAACACCAGACTTGTAGAAAAATACGCAAAAATGTTAAAAAAAGTCACTTAAAACGTATTATTCACTTTCATTCTAATTTGTCTATACTACCAGAAACGAACGCAATTTAAAACACATTCCATACAGTGGTAGGACAACTTGATCCCTACTCTCTCACATTTTAAATATAGAAAAAGGAAAAGTCTGGTAGTACAAAATATGGTAGGACAACGTCTGCTCCCCGCTCCAAACCTCGTCCACACCCAGATAGTCTTGCTTTAATATTATTGATTGGTGATCATGCAAGAGTGAGGTAAAAATTGGAAAAGCTTTGATAATTAGAGGATTTCACAGCAAGATTTATTATTCCATGGCTTAACTTTACACTCAATAAATGCTGTAAGAACTTTCAAATCAAGAACAAAATAGCTTCCTTCTATTGCAATGCTTAAAACCAGAAAAGATAAAGCCTTCTGTACTGATATCAGTTACAAAAAAATAATATTCCTTACCAATATCTGACAATTACTTCACGTCAGTGGGCAAAAAAGAAAAAGAAAACCGAAGATTTCCAAACACAAAGAGAAATCAGGCATGAGAACTCTCGCATTTTGGTGTTATACAAAAGAGAACAAAGGAACTAAAAAGAACAATTCGTAAGAAATAATATTTGAAAACCAGAAATGAGTATTATCTTCAACTAAAACAGGCTAACTTCCACTGTTGAACCCATTTGTTTCATTTACTTCATTTTCGTTGACAAGCATGTTGGGAATTCCTCTTGTGATGGGGAACTTTCTGCCTGACTCAGGACATTCAAGATCACCACTGACTACATCAACCTTGAACAGAAATAAGCAAAAAGACAACAATTACTGGGAATGCACTATACTGAAACTTGTCATACATGATCCAACAACAACGAAAAATATCATCTTTAGGGCATGATAGAAGAGAAATATGTCAAAAAAGTATCCCATAAAAGGTTCCAAATGTTGCGACTCTAAAAGTTCTAGGAGTAAGAGTTCAAGGGGTCAATGGTGTGTTATATATTTTCTAAAATTCAACAAATTTAAAAATACTACTAGGAAAGAATTCGTACTTACTTCTAATAGCACATGATGAACAGCTTTTAAAAAGTCCTCATTATGCTCATAATCTTCAGCAACTTTATCTGGAAGTCCATTGAGATGACCAATCTGAAAAAAGTGAACACAACACACGAGTGTTAAAATAATTAAACATCAAAGAAAATTTGAAAGATTGAATTAAATCCTTCCACGATACTCACACTTTGTGCTGCATCATATAATGCACTATAATTCAGTTTGGGGATCATTCTTGAGACAAATTCTGAATTGTAATCCACATCCACAACTTTAATGTCAGTAGCCTACAAAAGAAACTAAAAGTCAGTCACGCTTCATTCCAACTTGTGATGCCAATTCTACATTTATACTGTTATAAACTGTGTTTTCTTCCACAAAATGAAGTGTGCTGTACCAAGTAACAAATAATGACAAAAATTAAGTAAGACACAGTAGAGGAAAAATCTATGAGTTGAAAAACTTTAAGTTCAACAGATGAGAGTCCTTACAGCTATTGGACACCATTAAACATTGAAGCATACCAGGCAAGACACTCAAAATTGAATAGGTAAATTCAATCCCAAACCAAAATTGAACCGACTTTTTAAATTATTTTTCCCAGTCTTTATCTCGAATTTTTGACAGATGTCAAATGCTCAATCTCATGATTCGTTTGCATAAATTCCGACTTTGGCGAGAAGGAAAATAAGCAACAATTGTGTAATCAAAAATTGGAAAAGTGTCAAATAAGGCAGGAACGGACATCGCGATACAAAATTACTTTGGGCTCAAACGGTAAGGCACGTGTGCACTTAACATTATTCATAACAAACTTACATTTAACCTCAAAGGGTATCCAACAGAGACACCCTTAAGACATTTTGAGCTGAGAACGTTATGGGTCAGCAGTTTCATGTTGATTAAGTTATTATCGCAATATCTGAGGATAGCAAGAGAATTCCCTTCCGTCAACGATTGTAAACACAGAAAGAATGAGAGCCGCTACCATGCACGAATGCACGAAACAACGAGAAACCGCAATGGATAGAATATGAATACGAATCTAGCTACATTTCAGTTCTCAAGTGTTCTCAAGCCACTAAAAAAATATGAAAAAATTGTCGTCATATAGTGTTGAAGGCGTTGATGGGTATTTCATGATGTTTTCGGGCATATGGTTGGCCGGAAAAACTTAAACTTCATTTTCATCAGTTTTGATGTCTACCTACTTTGTTGTTCTGTCTGATGTAAATAGTGAAACGTGTGTTCGAAGTACTTAATGATATTGCATAATACTGACTTCCCGCCAGATGGATGGATGGACTTCCCCAATACAAACTGCTGTTAATATCGAAGACTCCAAGTTATCTTCTTGTTCTTATTCCTTTTGTTGATATTTATAATTTCTTCCAAATACTTGAATATTGAAAGAAATATGTGAAAGACACTCAAAGTTTTTGAAATAAAGTGTGAACTGTTCTCTTTGGACAAGATGAGCATAGCAAACCAGCTGATTTGCACAAAACTGAAAGGAAAACGCTCAGAGCTCCTTGTTTTATTATTATTATTATTTTATTATTTTGCAATCCAGAGATAATAGACAACTTATTTCCAGACATAAAAGAAAATGGAAAGTTTTCATTTTAGTTTCCAGTGATAATTAATTCCCTCAAAGTTCCTTGCACTGAAGCTCACTCTACACTACACCCTGCAGACAACAAAGTAAATATGGTATATTATCACAGCACTTTTTGAAACATAGATGCAATACAGATTTTCTATATTTCTCTCTTAACCTGAGTTTTGGAAACTATAACAACATGAAATGAGTCTCCCAATTCAGCCAGACATTTTTTTAGAGGATAAGAAAATGTGCAGCAAAAAGGAAGCCTTTGAATGCTCTAACAAGACTGATTATTAAAAAAAAAAAATGACATCGAAATTATTCAGTCAAGCAGCAAGAGGATAGGAACATGATTCCTAAATAGACATCATCATTATAATACAATTTTCAGGTACAAACACAAGTCACTTGACTTTAAACGCAGTAAAAAAGTTTCTATTCAGCACAGAAGAAATAGAGAACACAGCGGCAGAACTATGCAGGTTTGCAAAGAGCGCCTCACGGCTCGCATTGCTCGCACGCATGCACTCGAGTGACGCCAACAACAGCCCTGGTGGATGCAGCACTGCAGTGACGGAGGTGAAGGAGGAAAAGACTTCGGACATGACTTGACATAAGTCAAAAAGTCTACCTGTTAAACCTAAAACGCGTTGCAGACAGCTCTAGTAGTCGGAGAGTAATTCAGTTGAACATTTCGACGACAAAGCTGCAGTGCTGCGTCCACCCAACCACCACCTTCACCGCCCCAGCGTTATTCACAGGAGGACGAACCGGAAGTGTGAAGAACAAAACAACACGGCAAAGAGGAAGGCGGGGTGGGTCCACCACGTTTCCCGCGCTCCAGCGGGCTCCAGCCCCCACCATGTCGTTTTGCCCTCCATTCTCCCGCTCCGGCCTTGAGTGAAATGCGTCCGAGGGCAGACACCAGAACCTCTTAGCGACAGCAAGACTTGTGAGAGCGCTCATCCCGCTTGCGAAAAGCAACAATCATAAAATAAATGAAATGACTATCATATCGATTGAAAGCTTCGTCTAAAACATGAAAGAGTAGTCAGACGAGATGTGCAGACCCCTCAGCCATAATGACTCTTTTAAACTCTAGGAATAGAACCAAGACTAATACACTGAGGTCAACTAATAGGCAGAGCTCTCGAGGTGAAAACTATAGTGCCATTCATTTAGTGCAGGTGATAAACCGCATGCCACCCAGCAAATTCAGTGAAAGAGGTATTTGGAATGGAAACGTGATTTTGCAAGCGGGGAGACATCTAAACATTAATGCAGTAGCGGCTTGGAAGGGTTCCGTCCTCATTCTCGGATAAAACTGAAGATTAATACGAATCGATATCTGTCCTTTCTGGAATGTCCATGAGAAAAAGTAAAATACAAGTAGAAGAAATCGAATGCTAGGATTAAATGTTGAGTCAGGATAGTCAGTCAGATTCAGCACAAATCGTCATTTTATCACGAGAGCGAGTGGCTTGATACTGACATCACATGTTACGCCCATGAAGGTCGAACTCCGGGAGATGACCTCCGGGAGATGACCTCCGGGAGATGACCTCCGGGAGATGACCTCCGGGAAGTGACGTGTGAGTCAGAAGAGCCCGTTGCCCCAGCAGGCGAACCACGGCACGCTACCCGAGGCGGTGCTGTCCTGGCGCGCGGGGGTCAGGCTCCGGCGGCTGCGGGGCTCCCAGAGGGACGAGGACCCGGAGGAGCTCGTCGTGGACCCGCTCTTGGAGGCCCCGGACACGGTCGTCCCGGACATGGTCCCGGAGGAGCGGCTGTCGGCGGCGTCTTCTCAGAGGCAGCCGTTGCCCCAGCAGCCGCACCACGGCACCTTGCCGGAGTCCACGCTGTCCCTGCGGATGGAAGACAGCCGGCGGCGGCTCGGCGCGGCCGCGCGCCACGCCGACAGGTGCGAGTCGCGCGACGAGGCGCTGTTGGTGCGCTCGCGCTCCGACGCCGTGGTCAGGTGGTCCGCTGGCAGGATGGCGTCCGGTGGGGAGGGCGGCCGCCGAGGTTTGCGGCTCAGGATCGAGACCCGCCGCCGGCGCTCTGACTTGTTGGGGGACTCCTGGCCAGAGGACGACGACTGGGACACGTCGCCGGCGTGAGGCCGCGGCCCGCCTGAGTGCTGGTGCTTCCCTGCCCCTGGCGTCGGCGGAGACGCGTTGGCAGCCGCGCTCCCCGACGATGGTGTTCCCGGCTCACCATGGCCCCCTGCACAGAGTGAAGAGCATTCTGTTCAAGGAGCACGAGAGATATAACAGCGCTGTCCTCCCCAAGACTGGTGGGAGCGCCTGCAGAGTGCAGGGTGGGCCACCCGCTCCGCCGCGGTGTGCTAGTGCTGCCTAGCCCCACTCACCGTGCGCCTTGTGCTTGGCCAGCTTCCTCCTGGTGCTGGGCGAGGCGGCGGGGCCTCCGTTGACGGCGGGCCCCAGGGAGGGCTCCTCCAGGCTGTTGGAGGAGCTCTGCTAGCGCTGCAGTGTACTAGTGCTGCCTAGCCCCACTCACCGTGCGCCTTGTGCTTGGCCAGCTTCCTCCTGGTGCTGGGCGAGGCGGCGGGGCCTCCGTTGACGGCGGGCCCCAGGGAGGGCTCCTCCAGGCTGTTGGAGGAGCTCTGCTAGCGCTGCAGTGTACTAGTGCTGCCTAGCCCCACTCACCGTGCGCCTTGTGCTTGGCCAGCTTCCTCCTGGTGCTGGGCGAGGCGGCGGGGCCTCCGTTGACGGCGGGCCCCAGGGAGGGCTCCTCCAGGCTGTTGGAGGAGCTCGGCTTGCGCTGCAGCAGTCGCTTGTGTCTCCGCGAGGAGGCCGGCGAGGCCGCGGGGCTGGCGGGCAGCGACCGGAGGCTGGGCGCCTGCGAACATCACCACGGCGTTCAACACCAGCCAGCTGCTCACACGACGAATACTGAAAGGCAAGACTTAACGCGCGTCAAACATGCAGCAACAGAGCGACAACAAACTATGACTCATAAGCTGGAACAACACCAGCAAGCATCCAGGCGTGGTGAGGGGCGGAGCAAGGGAGGGGAGGAGCCGGGAGGAGCACACCGTTCACCTCAAGTCGCGTCTCTGAAGTCAGGCTGCGCTCCGTGTGCTCGTTGCTGATGGAGGTGCTGGACCCGTGGTGCGCCGCGCTGGGGGGGTCCTGTGCCGGGGCCGGGCCGGGGCTGCAGCCGGGGGAGGTGGGGTCCGGGGGGGCTCTGGGAGTCGACCCGCCGAGCGACCCGCCCGCCGCTGCCGAGGAGGACGCCGCCACCACAGGGGGAACCTGCCGCACCGCACCCCCCGCTGGGTTAGCCACAGGGTTACACCGACAGCACAGTGGCAGAGTTCACTGACAAATACCGCGTGACCTGGCAAGTACCAGAACCACGACCGGTGTGGCGTGTTTTGAAGCGACATGCAGCGGTCTACAGAGCGCCAGGATTCTCTACTCGGAGGGCATTACCGGCGAGGCGACCACCACGGCGGCGGGGACCCCGTGCGCGGCACTGCCGGAGGTGACGACGGGAGTCGCCAACGGCACCACGACGGGCAGCTCCACCGGGGCGCCGCGCGTGCTCTTCACGGGCGCGACGGGCATGGCGACCACCGGCAGGTCGGCGCCGGACAGCACGGGGACCCCGGCCTGGGGGTGGGCGCCGCGGGGCGGAGCGGCCTGCAGCGGGGCGCGGAGGACGGCGACGGGGAAGGGCGTGCTAGGCCGCCGCAGCGTCCCAGTCTGCATCATCAAAGTCACCTCCAACTCAAATCTTACGAGAAATCTTACCTAGGACTGCGCGAATCAGCAAATTTCTAATCGAGTCGCACCGATTTTTTTCAGAAATTTTGTGGTTTGAGTCAGATCGAATTAGATAAAAGTTGGAGACGAACGAAGTTTGATCTGATTCATCAGCAAAGTGTGCTATAATTTTTTTAAAAGTAAACTTTGGGAAAGAAGGGCGTAAAATTCAAAATTTTACACTTTGCTGACGAATCGAATGGAATCAAGCCAGGTTCTATCCTATCTGATGCGATGCCGATCTGTTGGCACACCTGTCTTACCGTGTAACCGGAGACATGCTGGGATTGGGTCGGCCCCTGAGCCAGGACCCTCGGCCTGAGAGCCTGCTGTGTTCCGGGGGCGGCGCTGGGGGCGGCGCTGGGGGCGGCGCTGGGGGCGGCGCCGGGGGCGGGGGTGAGCGCGCAGACCGGCCGGCCTCTCAGCGGCAGCGAGGCAGTGGCGGTGCGGCGGCCGGGGGGCGGGGAGGCGGCGGGCGCGAGGCGGGGGCCGCGGCTGGGGCCGGGGGCGGGAGCTGACCCGCTGGCCGCGGACGGGTGCCGCAGACGCACCTGTCCAGGAGCCGAACAAGAGCGTGATGACGAGAGGTATGGGGAGGGGAGGACGCACACCTGGGTAGCGCTCCAATATTTACCTGAATCTGAGACCGGAATGGTTTATCACTTACTGCGGGTGAGTTCTTCAGCGCCTTGTCTCGCATATCTTCAGAGCGAGCCTCGAAATCTGTGGAAAATACAATGAGGCTCTTAATTCACTGTCTGCAACGCGAACACATTATATTAAATTAACGGGAGTACCACTGTTTAAAAAAAAGACAAGTTTTGGTTAGCCCTTTCCGAGAAACTGGGGTGAAGTATCACGAGATTCAAATTTTTTTGGATCGTTTTGAGGATAATGTAGGAATGCATTTTAAAGAGTCCTGCTCACTTTGGTGTAGGTCTCAAAATGACCCCCCAAAATTATGAAGCTGGTGTTACTTCACCCGTGTTTCTCGGGAAAGGGCTCCCCAAAAGCGGTACTTTTTTTTTTTTTTTTTTTTTTCAAAGTGAGTGGAAGTGCGTGTTCTACTTGCGGCTCGCGCCGCGGACTGAGCAACTCACCGCCGAGGCCGAGGCCGAGGAGCGCTGCCTCCTGGTCGGACAGCTGCCGCAGCTCGGCTAGAGTGCCGGCCAGTCCGAGGTGTGAGGGCAGGCCGAGGGGCAGGCCGTGCGGGTCCCAGGCCGGCCACAGCAGCAGGCGGGCGACCACCTCCTCGCTCGCCGCGCCGCCGCCAGGGTCACCGTCCCCCGCCGAGCCGCCGTCCCGGGGGCCGCCCAGGCGACGAATACCACCTGCCAATCACAAGGGCGGGGAAACACGCCATCAACTCGCGGAAAAGTCTCACTGATTCCTTGATATTTATTTAGCAGGGCACTAATGACGAACGCCAACAACTTCTTGGCCTTAAAATTAGCAGAAAATTGTGACTAAAGGTGCGACAATTTCATAAAAACTATTGGCAGGCCTACCGTGTAAAACGAGAAATGACTTATCTTACCGACGACGGTGCCCAGTTGGCTGAGCGCTGCGATGACTTGGCTGTCTGGGACTCCTGACGGGACCCCCCTGAGCGCTACAACGGCACCCCCGCAGCTGCCGCAGCCCTCCGCATCCTGAGGCCGGGCAGAGCGACATTAAACAATTGAAGGAGACACGACGAGCAAGGCGGACAAAGGGATGAGTCGTGACGCTAGGTCACCTCCGTCACCTTCGATCATAAGGCGACGGGGAGCGGCAACTCGTCCTCGACTCATCCCTCTCCTTGTCCGCCTTGTGCTTGGAATCATAGATGGGCCTACGAGAAGGAAACAAGATTGAGTGTTTCAATCATTTCAGTCGCCAGTCTAGTTACAAACGTACCGACACCAGATAAAAAAAAATCATCCTTCAGTTTCTGAACGTCAAGTTCTATTTTTTCAATTTTTCTTATGATGTCTTTGTTTCCTTTTCGCATTTCGAGAGTACTGAACAAAGTCATACAAATCGATCACTTGCTAACTACTATCATCTCACACCGTCACTCCGAGCATCAACGTCAAAGAAAATACTTTCCATGCTTTCAGATCACAAACCGAGCTATATACATGAACCAAATTATTTAGAAGCGTAATTTTTTTTTGTCGAGTTTGGTCCATTGCTTCCCCTCGAGTGCCGTTCACTCGCTCCCGTCGGACAGTAGCAATAACTGGCAACAAAAGCAATGACTGCCGAAATGTAATGGGCTTCCCTGGAGGATGGATTCTGTCGGTATAGCGAATTAGAGGGAAAACACTTTATCCGAGAGAGAGCGAAGACACGCAGGGAGAAAAACAGAAACTGTCATAAAAAAAAGAAGTAGGAAATGTGGCAGCGGTAAACTACTCTGAACATGTCATGGTCGCTGAGGGCGGAGGAGCGTCCACTGGAGAGAGAGAGAGAGCGTCCTTTATATAAATATGACTAACATTCCAGGGGGCGGGGGCCTCCCTCAAAGCCTCCCTCGTGATCCATCAGGCCGGGAATGGCACGGCAGGGCACGGCACGGCATAGCGTAACGCTCCAGCATGAGAGAAGGGCGCCACTCGGCTCTGCACAGCCTCCACTCGCTCAACGTCACGGCATAAAGGAGCCCCCCTCCGCCAGCAATGGAGTAACGCGACCCGCCTGGACCTCTGACCAGGCGCAGGCGGTGCGTCCTAAACGCAGAGTGCATCAAGTCCACAGAGAAGTTCACAGCCGACTTGATCTCTTGTCACCGCCGCACGTGGCAGTTCAAAAACCAATATCAAGGGCAATTCAAGATCTTAAACGAGGTGCTTCTCCCATGGTCCTCCTCTCCCCTCCAGCCCCTGGGCAGAATGCAGTGCTCCAAAGCATTAACAGTCTTCAAGGTGTGTCCATGAACATTAACCCAGGCTTGGAGCTGCCAGGTATATTAAACAGATCCAGCAGCGCGCAGGGCGCAGAGCACAAGGGCCACGGACAGAGTTAGCGCCCTTATAAAAGGGCCAAGGGCCCAGCTCAGATGGCATAATCTCGCGTGGAATGCTGGGCTATGTCATTCGAGTGCGCTTGGACATTCAATATACCGCCCCGCCCCGAGGGGGGAACCGAGTCGAGAACAGGGGTCGTAGGTCGTGCCTCTGCTGCCCACCCCCACAGTGGGCCAGAACGCCTAAAAAGCACTCCTAGCATCGCAAACAAGAATTGCAACGATCAGAGGTCAATTACGACCGCTATGCTGTACGTAAACCTCTGCTATGTCACTCTATGCCGCCTGAGTACAAGTGAAAAAGAACCAAAATCAATATCAGATGTAGAGTTTTAGCCTACTTCAGGGAATTACGAGCGCGTTTTGGTGTCTTTTCGCCCACTGTCCGTCCCTCTTCGCCGCTAAACCCGCAAAACAGACTCCTGCGCGACTGTGGCCAATTTGTATCGGATCTATTCTTACGATGGCTTTTGTTTGGACTGCCATTAGTCCGAGACAAAGCCCCCCGCTTTTCGACAAGTAGTCCCACTCCACCAGCCCGACTTGACCCCGAGGAAAGTCCCATCAATTTCATAAGGAGCCTCCCTTTGCTTTGAAAATTCGTCGACTACACTCTACATGTATAGCAACTTTTTTGTTCAGGCTTAGTAAAGTTACTACAATGTTTCACATATAACTAACTAGCATTAATAACGCTTCAGTAAAAGCTGTGTGATAAACAAGATCGTCACTGATTCTATTCACGGACTAAGTCCGAACAAAAAAGTTACGAGACATTTTCGAGAGATTTAGAGTGTAGACTAGCAAAGATAACGCAAAATTTTTCGTGAGCGACATGCACATAGTGTACACGTACACGACGTATACAATCGGTGCGCAAAACGAGATAGGAATAATATTTTGAGGTAGGTTGGAGGGTTGGAACATGTTTCATTGACAATGTCAAAGCGCGCTCGCGAATCGAAGCGGCCGGGCCGAGCGGGGCGGCCGAAACGGTGGCTGACATTTGGAGACACGCCAGAAGATGAGCCGGCCGGTTAAGACATCCCAAAGACCTGAAGCATTTTCATAAAGCGTTTCCAATTTAAAAAAATAAAATATGTACAGTTTGAATGTTACGGTAAAGTGAAAGCAGAAGGAAGCCTAATGTCTTGCCTCAGCTGCCTTGTCTTCGTTAACCACATGGGTTGTTTTAACCTTCCACTAATTGTCTGACGACAGGCTGAGATGGGCAGCCGGTCTGTGATCTGGACCTAGATCTCGGCCCGGAACTTTCACGGCTCATTGACTGTTTGGGTTCTGTAAGGCTCGCGGGCTGTCCTGTCGCGTCACACAAATAACCTGCTCCTCGCTAAATCCCACGGGCTGATGGCGGGGCGGGGCGGGGCGGGGCGGGGCTCGCAGGACCTCGCAGGACCCTCCCCCGCCCCGCATCGCTGCTATAAACGAATGACCTGTGTTTCGTCATTTCACAATTTGCCGCGCCCCGCTAGATCCTGGCCGTGTGAACGCCGGCTGACCACAGACTGTGAAACTCTTTTGTTTTCTCTCGAGGCTCGACTGGGCCGTGCTGACAATATGATGTAGAGCGACCTGTGTTATTGTTCCGGTCTAGATGTCAACGCTGGGCCGCTGGGCCCAGACCGTGACTGTCGCACCTGGTTGGACACATGCAAAGCCGCCCACCAGCCCAGCCCCTGCCCACCACCAGCCCTGCCCACCACCAGCCCTGCCCACCACCAGCTGCACCACCCTATTGGAGAGCCGCAACACACATAACAGCCCCTCCGACATTACGCTTTAAAAATAAACGAACGAGCTTTCAGAACGACAACATTGTGGAGGCCTCTCCTCTGCGTGTGTTGCGTGAACAGCGCGAGTTCACAGGCCTACGCGAGTTTGATATCGAGAGGCAGCATCATCGTGGAGATAGGCCTACACGTTCCTGGAGCTGAGCTAGCTGCAAGAACACCGCGGGAAGGAACGTCTCACTGTTTTCTCTATTGAGACAACGCCCTGCGAACAAACTGTTAGGTTATTCGAATGCTCTAGTTCTCAAGCACAGGACACTACCTTAAACAATAGTACAAGTTATGCGCTCTGTGTCGGTTTCCCACCGTGAGATATCCATGCAATCGTTGCTTTAACTTCGTTACGCAATAATTAAATGAAAAATACCGCCGTTACAAATAGGGCGGATGGAAGACTTCCAAGAATTGATATAATATGCTTTGACGCGTGTGATCTCAGCAAGACACGGTGGTCGTAATTTTTTTTTTTTTTAGTGTCTCACTCTGATACGACAGTAAATTTAGCCCGGGGATGATTCCCAGGAAATTATTCTTTATTTTCAATAAGTAGCTATTATACTTTGATTTCCAAAGAGGAAAAGTAGAGAAGCGCAAGCGAAGTGTTTGTATACAATTGCAGTCAGGTTGCAGTTCAGTGTTCGTTACATCACAGCAAACTCACACACCACACTGGTTTATAAAGTTCACAAATTGAAAACTGAAAACTTCCTGCGAACAAAACATCACAAATTTAATAAAATCACACGCACGCAAAATAGAAATTCATTGAACAAAAAACCGAGAGAAGATCAAAAAGTGAGAAGCCACTGTCAGGGAAGGAGTGCACTCTTGGAGGGATGGAAGGGGGCGGGGCGGGGCGGGAAGCATGCCTCACCCGGGCAGGGTCGGCGGGGCGCGGGTGGAAGTCGGCCAGCTGGAACACGCAGGGCACTGAGGCAGCGGGGGCGGGGCCGGGGGCGTTGCCGGTCCGATGTGCGGGGAGTCCATCTGGCGGGGCCGAGGCGGCCAGGGGGTCGCCCCTCGCGGCCAACGGCAGCGTGTAGTACGAGCCGGAGGGCAGCTCGTGTCTGCTCGACGGGCTGGTGCTCAGTCTCGGACTCAGGGGCGCGGTGGACGCCGCCGAGGACGTGGCTGTGGACGGCGGCGAGGTCGACTGGTCGGGTGGCGGCAGGTACAGCTGCAGGCTCCGCAGCTCGCGGTCGTGGCACGACTTGCGGCGACGCTCGAGCAGCTTCTCGCCGCCCCACTCTCCCGAGACGCGGCCGCCGGGGGCAGTGCCGGGGGCAGTGCCGGGGGCAGTGGCGGCCGCGGGGGACTCGGGGCTGGCGGGGGAGTCGCTCTCGGGCACGGGGAACGCGCTGCCGCTGGGCCAGTACAGTGTGGAGCTGTAGCTGTGGCTGTAGCGGTTCGTCCCCCCTGCTGACGCGAGCCCTGGCTCCACCCCTGGCTCCTCCCCTGGCTGGGTCGCCGACGGCCGCCGCACCACTATTCTCGGTGTGGTGACTGAGCCGTTGGCGGGGGCGGCGGGGGCGGCGGGGGCTGATGCGAGCCGCACGCGGTCGCAGTGACAGGGGCCCGGAACTGTACCGTTCAGGGTGGTTGTTGTTGTTGCTGCTGCTGCCGAGGGGTCGCTGTTGTTGTTCTTGATGAGGTTGCGTCGGCGCCACGGGAAGCCAGGCTGCTCCCAGGGTTTCTAAAAGACAAGTGCTAATAGCAGTAAGGAGAAGGAGAGAAAGAGCGACATAACAAATAATGCAAACGGGGTCACTTAAGTCACATAAAGCGAACAAATAAAGCAAAATACAATCAAATTTTGAACCGTTGATAACGACCAGAACCCGACTTTCGGGGTTTATGGTGGTAGAGAAAGGATGAGTTACATCCGATAAGTTGAGTGAATAAGCCTGAAAGCAGTCATTTGCCGCCTTAGACACGTTGAAGAATACGACTCTCAGAGCCAAAGACGGTCGCGGTTCGAAAGGCCTGTGACTTCTGGCTACGGACCACACCCCTTCAGTCATCAAGACAAAGGGGCCCCTGCCCACCCACCTTGATGTCTCAGAAGATTCAGTTCAGATGGACCGCCCCCGCGAGGCTGGACGTGCAAAAATGTTCATTTTGTTTAACTTAATTACCAGCTGCCTACCAGAAATCGGATGACATTGAACGCGGCGTGAAAGAAAACCGCACATTTTTAAAGGAAATTATTTGAATAAAATTGCAGAGAACGAAACCAAAAAATTTCTTCGGTCTTTATGATGGATGAAAATGTTACTAAGAAAATTATTTTTCTCTTTATTAGAACTTGTCTTTTTTTTTGTTCTGAACGCGGCTATGGTCCTTGTCGCAGGCACTACAATAAGAAGCGACAGGCCGACGCTTAGCAGGCCGAGCGGGGCGGGGCAGGGCGGGGCAGGGCGGGGCAGGGCGGCGCAGGGCGGGGCAGGGCGGGGCGGGGAGGGCGGGGCAGGGCGGGGCAGGGCGGGGCAGGCCGAGCACCTGGTTGCTTGTCTTGGCCCGGCCTCCCATCAGATAGGGTGGCAAACGATTCATCTGCAGTCTCATCACTCGACAGCAGCGGGACGCGAAGAGCCGCGGAGGGCTGTGGCGGGGCCCAGCTCAGGGGGAACACAGGTCATGCACCTGCGAGCAGTCTCCAAGGGGAGGCGAAACTACCGCAGACTGTTAGCTTCTAGCAGGTCTTCACTTCTCGAGAGCGACGAGGGAGGAAGTCGCAGTGTCCGCTTCTTATCACGCTGCTCGGTCTTTTAAGACCCCTCCACGCCGACCCCCCACTTTACCCCGCCCCACCCCACCCCACCCCACCGCACACCCCACCCCACTCCCTTTGTTCTTTGCTCGGTGGCAGCGGATATCACCGCGGTGCAT
>CABIKL010001098.1:0-16980 GCA_902196195.1 Aptinothrips rufus | reverse complement strand
GTATGACATCAGTGTCATACACGTAGAAACGTATGACATTCGTGTCACACAGGTACAAACGTGTGACAAAATGTCATACAGGTGCTACTGAGGTGCTACTTGAGTTCACAGAGCACATAAAAATATAGAAGGCCGAAAGAGAGCCAAAACATTCCGCCCAGCTAGGCCCACGTGAGTACTGCGTGGGCCTTGGTCCGACAGGACCAGTCCCCCAACTAGGCCCGGATTAGTACTCTCACTAGGCCAAAATAGGGTGTTTTGAGTATCAGTCCCGAGCGGGACTGGTATGCAGAGAATACTCAACAGCTCCGCGATGCTGGATGATTGGGGCGTGCATGAGTACTAGGCCCGTGCGGCAGGTTGCCTATGCCCGCTGCTGTGCGCACCGCCGCACTGCCGCATCGCGTCGGTTCGATCCTCTCCCTGCTGTTCACGGATACTCAAATAGGAGGTCATGTAATTAAATGACAAAAGTAGTACCTCGCAGTGGGAGGCGGGATGCCTATGGCCGTTTTAGCAAAATTCACATGTCGTATAAATTATAAAAGAAATATTTCGTTGTGAGAGAAAGCAGCTCATACGGCTTCATCAGTGCGATTCGCACTGCATTTGTACGGGATTATTCACTCATTAATTTCAGACACTTACCCGTACTCGAACCTGGATCTCCGGCGTTGGTAGTCCAAGTCGCTATGGTCGCGGCATTCTTGCAACTTTTTGGGAACCGTGGAAAATATCTCTCTCGCGCGCAGTCACAACAAGCGCTGTTCTCTTCGTAAACCACTCTACCGTACGGCAGTGAAACTAGCTGTCTATATCGTGCTCTGCAGGCAGTTCTAGAAAGAGATGAGGAGCTGTCCATAAATCACGGGGTGAACATTTAGGGAAGAGAGGGGTCCCACGCTGATGTCATTATAGTCTGGACTAGACTATGTGAGCGTGAGAGTAAGACTTTGCGATGTGTGCACAAAGCTTGGGATGCAGTGGTAGTCCAACCAATCACAGAGCGCTGACGTCAGTCATCAGCTGACGATAGGAACTGTACGCTCTCAAGTCCATCCGGGACTTAAAATGTGGTTAAGAATGGCAGCGAAGTGGGTTGCACATCAAGCATAGAAGAAATCTCGTATGTGTTCGCAGGCTGACCGATCTTCTTCATACGGAGTGGCATGTTCGCCACTTACGATCCAGGACCAAATCCTAGACCTTCGTGTGTGTGTGTACAAGGTGCGAGAGCCACTAGACACGTTTCAGGTTAGTAGGCTCGAACTGTGATTGAAATTGCGATGATGGAATAAACAGTTAAAAGCAGTGAGATTTGATCGAACGATCGAACTTCATTTGCGAATGTCATCTCAACAGAAGAACGAAACGACACGGCGAGCGTGGGAGCAAGATTCTTTTGCTGCAGCTCCCGCTCGGCTTGTCGTTTATTTTATTCTTATTTCTCGTTTGGCTGGTTGATGGGAATACCCTACTAAGAGATTTCACGCCATTTATGAGGATCATCGCATCAAAAGTGAGATAAAATGTTTGTTGCACTTCTAAGTGCGTATTTTTTTTATTTTTTTTTTTAAATCCCTTTTTTCTCCTTGTCCTACCTGATAAACTGCGCGGTCTGCGGAATAAAAAGAATTCAACTTATCGTTCATCATTTATGTAAGTTTTCTCGTTCGATGCTGCTGCTCTCAGTCCGTGATATACACGAGGAAGGATGATCCGCTGGGTGCCATGGTGGACGTGCTGCTCGGTCGACTGCAGAACGCAGGGCTGATCTCCCTGTGGTTGCGTCAAAAGATAAATTCAGTTGGCATGGCAGGTAATCTATCTCCGAATAATGTTCTTAGCGGGACTGTAGGATGAAGAAACAGAATCACTGAGAATTTTCTCCAAACGTGTAACAAAATTGCTTACATCATAGAAGATTTCAGGCAGAAATGTTTTCAGAGTTCGACACAGTGTTTCGTTTGCAGTTAATGAAGAAGAAGAACATTCAATCGCTGGAAATGTAGCTCAGATCACAGAGGCCCTCATGTGTCTGGCTCTCGGCTACCTAGCCGCCAGCCTCACATTCTTGGTGGAGCTAAAGATAAGGACCTGGGTGGTCTGGTGGCGTAGAGGTAAGTACGTGCCCAAAGAGCTAAGATCTCCGTTGGCAAATATCCTATGGCAGCAAGCCGCGCGTACTAACCGTGATTAAACTTGTACTCGCCAGAGAAATAAATTTTTAATTAGTCCTGTGGCCAGCCGAAGCCAATTTCGCTTGTCTGGCGCGCTCCGGCGTGGTAGTGAAATTTCGAATAAGTTATTTGAGTAAATGAAATAACTGTACTGTTTCTAATTATCTATGCCTCTTATTATTTCTATAATTAAAAGTGCACTGCAAACCCAAACGTGTGACAGTCACGCGCTTGTGCAGGCCAAAATGTCATGCATTTCCCAGTGTGTGACAAAAATTTCATGCGATTCTTAGTAAATGACATCAATGTCACGCATTTTTTACTGTAACATAGATGTCACACGTTTGGAGCATGCTATTCTTATGGAGCTGAAAACGTGTGACGTCGATGTCATATGGCATAACTGTCACAGGTTTGAGTTTGCAGCGTGATAGCAGTCACTAAAAGCGGTGGATTCGGATATCCACGCTTAGCTTCCAACCTGTGTCAACACATTTGGCTGCTCTGCGGGCGCTTGAAATGGAGCGTGATAGCTTCAGAGCTGCACCCTTTTAGGTTGTCAGCCCGGTGGCTTGATCATTTTCGAAGAAGGTATCGAGTCGAGAGCGGTCATTTAACAACAAAGCTTTGTAGAGGTAAATGCTCAACAGTGATAACGCCCCAAAAGTATCTTTGACTGCCTTTCATCTATTACCCCTACCGCTCTCAGACTGCACCCTAGCCGGTTTCCCGTTGGTAAGGTAAGACCCCTATGATGCCATACATTGCTTGCTTGCATACACTAAGAGGAAACACATATCGATGAGATCATTTTAATATTGATTTGATTGGAATTTTTTTTTTGTGGATTCCATTATTGCACGTCACTGCAGACGGACGATAATAAAGACCCGGACATCTATTGTATAGCAGAGCGCAGCATGCCACCGGAAAAGATCTTGTACTAGCTAGTTCAAATGAGTTTGTTCCTTACGATTATACTAATTGTGGGGACCGTCTCAGTTTCTTCAGAACCACCGCCGTAGCAGATTTTGTTACATGACTCAGTTGCTTCAAATCGAAATTATTCAACCGATTACGATACTCAAGCCATTTATTTTCAAAATAAAGGATTCAAAGAAATCACCGGTGATTCAAACAGATGTATTGAAAACAATGATAACATCAGAATTAACAAAATAATCAACAAAAGGTGTCCTTTTAACGACGCGAGTTTCCACAGGACGACACTGCGGTTGCGACGCCGTGGAAGCGCTCCATTAGGTGGCCGTAGTGGTGCTTGTCCGCCTCCGTGATCATCATCCCGCGGATCTCGACAGCGAGCGCCTGGGCTTCATCCAGCAGGTGCTGCGAACAAACTAGCCGCGGTTAGAGCACAGCGACATAAACAGGAACGATATTCAACGAGTTAACGCAATAATAACAAGGATCAATAAAGTACGGTAACGATAATGCCCTCCTAAAATCATGTCGCGTTATTATTATTGTGGTAACGGCGATGAGCAATGGTGTCAATAGGGGTTGATTACGAAGAACAAAATACGAACAAATTCGTTCGGAAGTAAATAAGAGTTAGTTACAGGTCATCTAACTACTCCAGAAAATCATATACATGATGCCCGTGAAGATATGGGATATCTTCAAACCGGAACCAGAAGACAGAAAGAGGGATAGTAACCAGATACAGCGAACGTAAACACTCTGAATATCTGACGACCCACCCCAGTGCAACCGTCATTAATCGGACGTCGTGCGGACGTAGAGGATGTTGGCGGACGTCCAATTATTGGCGTTCAATGGACTTCGCGTCATCAGTCCACGCACTCTTACGTCCGGATGCGGACATCCAGCACCCAGGGAAAAGATTTCTTGATTGCACGCAATTTTTCTTAAATCAATACAATTTTTGTCTTCTCTGAGATGACGCAAAAACTTGTGTCATGACGTCGATTCGAGAAAAAATTATTAAATGAAGAACTTTTTTTCAAATTAATGCACTTTTTGCCTGTTACGAAGACAACTTTTGCAACTTCCCATGTCTTGGTTCAAGAATTTATTTTTCTGGGTGAACGGCGGGAAGTGGGTGCAGCCTCAATTATCGCCTCTCTGTACTTCGTCCGCTGGTGGACTTCCAACGGGCGTCCGCGGGCCGTCCGTCGACGGATGCTGTTACAAGTTACAAATACATCGTCCTCTGGCGGACGTCCGTCCGATGTCCAAGTAAGGATGATTAAGAACGTCCGAAGACGGACGTCCCAAGATATCAAGGGCAAAGATGGGCAACAATGTGGCTGGAAAAGGTAGGCAACCGTGCGCGACAAATAGGGCCTAAGTGATAAATGTTGGTCTCACGTTCGAAAGCGACTCCACGCGTTCAGCGTCAAAAGTTAGATAAGAGAGAATTTTGCCTTTCATATTATTCAAATAGTAGAAATAAACAAGGGACTTGAAACAATTTAACCCCTGCATTGTCAATACATTCGTCGATTGGGGGACGGACGGCGGACGTCCAATGTATGTCCCCACGAACGCCGAACAAACGGCTTATCCTTCTCACCCGGGACGTTAATAGGACGTCCGACAACGTCCACAGCCGCACGTACGACGGACGCATGCGGACATCGGTTGGACGTCCGACTGTTTCCTGGCAAACGACGTATATGAACAGATCTGTACGTATAATGAACACATTGTTTAGTAATGCTTAGTATAATGAACAACTCAGTTCATGGTTGCACTTGGCGTGCTACGAACAAATCTGTTCGTAGTTCGTAGAAACGAATCTGTTCATTACGCCTACGCCTTTGCGAGGAATTTGTCCGTAAGGAAATCGTGTACATACAGAGGACAAATGTAAGACCACAACGCCTACAGAGTAGTGATAACGCAGTGCAATTACGTACCTTTTTGACTGGGCCCCCGCGGCGGGCGCCCAACCAGGCTCGCAGCAGGAGGAGGTTGAACATGAAGCTGAGGACAGTCCTGCGGTGAGAGTTGAGGCCAGGCCGCAACGTAGTGAAGGCATCCAGCAGGTCCTTGCCCGCGGCCTGCCAGCGGTTCAATTCGTCTGCAGAAGAAAGAAAGAAACACATCATACTATATGGCCCGTTAATTCAATAGCAAACCTGAGCCGATTCGAAATTTTGAATTTGTCGATACCGAATCTGATGAATTCGAATTCGAATCGAATCCGGCCTGGTCGATTCATTGCTGTGCCATTCGCACAGCCTTACTCTGAAGTCGACTCGCTAACGTCACTAACGCCTCAAAACAACAACCGGCAATATTTCCGATTTTTTTTCCAAGAACCGGCTAACTTTTCGTGCACTCTTGACAACCAACTAACCGACTTCTCCACCACGGTTTCATAATTAAATAATATGGTCGATTTTAATTGCACGATGGTAACGGTTTGGAATTAAAATGTTTGAATTCGCAGAAGTTCACTGAACTCATCACGCATAACTTTTGTTTGATCGGTTGGTAAGTAAAACGCAATCGAAGTGAAAAGCTAACCGTTTTTCCAACCGCATTTAGCCGGTTGTCGCGAAAAGATAGACGGTTTTTGAGGTTTTTGATTGTCGGGAAGACGCGGAAAGCTGGCAGATTGTTCGTATGATGTATCCGACTGCACATGGAGATATCCGTGATGCCCTCTTCCTCTCTCTTTTATCTGAGGTTCAGTAACGTAAGGGGTACTCACCCGGAGACCTTTTCTCTCCTGATCCCGGGAGGGCGAGCCCGTTGTACTCTACTGCCTTGACTATCTCCATCTTGGCGCGGAGGACGTAGAAATGTGTCGGATGCAGCGGCCCCAACGGCCACAGCCATTTCTCCATAAACTTCTCCCACACCTCAGGGCACGGCTGCAAGCAGAATAAACATAATATCAAGTAACACCGAAAGATTCGGACACCTTTTGTGCTTAACGTATTAGGTCTTAAAAATTTTAAGTAACATTTTTTTCAAACATTCCTGAAAAATTCAGAAAAGTTCACTTAAGATTATTGGTCAAAACTAATTTATCAACGGTGGGAAAACGTTGTCTGAGTGTCCATCTATATGGACAGTTTTGTCCGATTACGTCGGGATGAAAGCATAACGCTTGAAAGCGCAACGTTCAATCATTAAAAGACCCGCCCCTAGTAAGGTCAGCTTTTTAGCTCAATTTCGAAAGGGCGGGGTTGTAAGAAATGCCCACGGAATCTTTTTTTCGGACAAGGTCTCGTATCTAATGCTGAGTTTCTGAACATGCCGATCACTAAGGTGTTGATATTTTCTAATCTGTCGATGAGCGGCAGTTTCAAGATATTGCCGTAAAAGATTATTTTTTCTCTCTTCTTTTTCTTTTAACGGAAATCTTCACTATATTCGTCAGTTTGAGTTGGCTGTGTCGGCTATGTCATCGGGCTTTTGAGGGTGCTGATCACTTAAGAGGGATCGATGATAGTTCGTTTCATCGTGCAGACGTATCTTTTGGGGATTTGTGATACTTGGCAAGAAAGTTAAAACGGGAAGGAGCTGATACATATTATGGTGGTGACCAACACTTACGTCTCCTGATTTCTGGTCCCACAGTAGCTCGAACTCGACCCTCACATCGTCTTCCTCGATGTCGCAGGCCTCCTTTCTCCAACCGCAGAACTGGCACGATTCGCGGATGACATAATTGTTTTCCCCTACAAAGAGAAGAAAGGCGTCGACAGCACACATAAATGTTTTTATTCTTTGAAAAGAAATTGGTTGCACAAGAGTGCACGATTTTGTACTTAGTTGAGCACGAAATCGTACTTTGGAAAATTGTGCTTAGTTAAGGACGCGCGGCGATGTGCTTTACTTAAGCACAGAATTGTGCTCACTTAAGTACAAAATTGTACACAAGCCGCAATCGTACTTAACTAAGCACAGTTTTGTGCTTAACTGCGCACGAAAAATTGTACGCAAGGCTTAAGCACACTCATTTTGTACTTACTCAAAGCACAAAAATAGTACTCAACCCGGCAGTGTGCACAAAGCACAAAAAAGAAGTGCTCAACCCGGTAGTATGTAGATTCAAAGCAAAATAACAGGATACAACGAAAAACATAAAGCCTTCAGAAATTTCAAAATTGGTCTCGTTTCCGTCCTGTTTTGAGGGGAAGGACTCCTAATCAACTGGTCATATTGATTACAGTGAGGCCATAAATGAAAAGCATGTCGGTCTACACTGTAAATGCAAGGTGTTTCGATACAAAACGCAAAAGGCGTTTGCACCCAAAAAAAAAGGAAACGCCTTAAAGGCGCTTCCTGGTAGAGCTACTTAATTGTCGAAGCACCTCGTAATTCGACGTGTCCAAATCCAAACCTGGTATCTTTTCGGTACTCGTCCGAAACCACGTAAATTTTGCAACCAGGTTCCAAACCACGTAACTATATGGGATAGGATACCCTATTTATTTACGTGGCTTCGAAGCGGGGTGCGAAAGTTACGTGATTTCGGACGAGTACCCAACAGATACCAGGTTTGGATTTGGACACGTCGAATTAGCAAATAACACGGAGCATCTGTGTAATAAATCAGGTATTCTCAGCATTGAAAGGGAAAGGATGCTACACCAGGAATCGCCTTGAGGAGTTCCGTTTTCAAGTGCAAACGCCTTTTGCGTTCCATAATAAAACATCTTGCATCTACAGTGGAATGAGGAGTCACGCGGCACCTCTTCCTCGTAGACTTACCCTTGCACTGCATGCACTTTTCGCTGCCTATATACAGTTCCTGCTCCGTGGGGTCCTGGCACAGTACACAGCGGCAAACGAAACCGCGCTCGGCACTGTCCAGCGAGCGCTCCGCTAAGCCGCGCAGTGGCTGGTCCTGCAACACACCGAACAGGACCACTAAATTAAGAGAAAAGCATGTAGCGCATAATTTCTCATGCCGCAGTTCGAATTATTATACTGCGCTGTCGGCATAGTAAGCAGTTTACATGCAGATTTGCAATTTTCAATACTTAACATGTCTCAAACGCTAAAACGCGCTGTGAGCAGGTGAGCACGTGCAACTCTAGGGAACGAACGCATAATGATTGAGATATCGACATAGACAAACGACAATCTGTTTGTTTTCGACTGGGTTACATGTTAGGCCGAAATATGTCAATTTCTGTGCACAACCGTGCGCACGATTTCGTCCACAGTTGCGCATAACTTGCCCGAGTCGCACGCAACTGTGCACAAAGTTCTACGCACCGTGCATAATATCAGCTTGTGCACAACGCGATTGTACACAACTTAAGCACAGTAAAATGTACGCACCCCATTCGTTTGTAGGCTCCCGCCTGACCTTGGCCTGCGGCGCTTTCGGCTCGGCCCATCGTGCCTCGACCGGAGCAGAGCAGGCCGATAATCCACGCCGGGCCCAATTCAAAGGAATGTTAATGAGCAGGCAAACTACGATAACACAACTTACTCGTTTGTAACCGATATAAGATCACATGAATAGCAACCTATCCGATTGTGACTGATATACTTCAGCACACCGCCGGAAACCAGCCGTTCGCCGTAATGGAAACATTGGATGAACTGGACATTGCGATTTCAGTGATCAGCATCTTTAGAAACACCTCTAGCGATACCCAACACAACTTGACTAAAATAGTTCAGACGTCAGTACAAATTAACTCCTTATTTTAAATGAAGCCCCGAAAAGTATTCCTAAACGATGAAATAAACAGAGTTCGGAAGAAATCGTTCTGAAAGACAGACACGCGCACACCCACGCGCACACCCACTCAGCCGCAATTATTTGCAGCTTGCAAACGAATTCTTATGAGATGAAAAGCAGCGCGACCATTTAAGAGGATACTGTGTCGGAGTGAGATAGCTAGATCGTCCGCCTCACCGTGTAGCTGATGGAGAGGTGCTCTCCCTGCCGGATATCCTTGCTGGCGACCAGCAGCTGCTCCCCTGTCTTCCCGTTTGTCCGGACTATCCACGTGTTCGGGATACAGCTGTGCTCCAACATCGACATTCCGTTAAACACAGCCGCCATCTGCAACATTCACACATAAAGCAACGTCGTATCTAAAACACAATCATGAGGGAAGTTCAGGCTGGGCTTTGAACAAACATAATTCCGCTAAGGCAGCGTCACATAGGGCCCGTCCATTAGTTATGACTTAATATAGAGTCATCAATTCCGCTGTGATGCGCTTTTTTGAGGACAATGATCAATTGATTACCATATTAACGGGCACATTTTATTCCACAAGCCGCCGTTTTGCTCATTATCGGTTTAGCGCACTGAGTGACTTCTGATTTTAAAGGTTCCGAACAAATCTATAAGGCCGAACTGTTGCGGGCTCATCACCAAGTATTCGTAAGGAAGAAACAGCGAGATGAGTGATGAGGGCGTTGGGACGTTACTTCTAAGGAAAGGGTGGTGCAGTCTCCTCATTCATTAATAAACTAACCCTATCTTGAATCTGGGCTGCATCCCAAGCTTCTAACGCGTTTCTCTTTAAAGAGCTCGAGGTGCACACGTTAGTTGTAACAGCATACGCACCCAGCGCGGTGGATCAGTATGGTCAGGCCCCTCGTAGAACCAGTTGATCTCGTTGATTGCGGCGGCGCGCTGCAGGTCCGACTGCGGCAGCCACTTGAGGCCGGCCGTCGAGCGCAGCCACGAAGCGTCCTTCTCATAGGAGGCGCTCGCTGTCATCAGCGCGAAGGCCACCTGGCTGCCCTGTGTAGGAGAACAGAGTGGTAATACTTCACGCGCCTGAGACTTTTAACACAATGTACGCCTACAATCGTCACTGACAATGTTACGGGGATATGTAAAGACTTTTTGGAAAAGAACGCCTTTCATGTTATTCAAAGAAGAAGACATACTTCCAAAGGGCTCTTAAAATCATCGTATGTGAGCACCATATGTCCACGTCTCACTCACCAGATGGAAGCCCAGCTCAGCCGGAGAGAAGTCCGCGGGGTAACGCTCCACTTCAGACTGCAGCTCCCAGAGGCGCGGATCCTTCTGGGCCGCTAGGCAGGTGCGAAGCGTGGCCAGCCGCCGCAGCCACGAGCCGTCGATTTTTGGCAGCATTTCTACAACACCAGCATCATATATCAAATCTCGATCCGCAGGGAAAACAGGGCCTTTATATATGGGGTCATTCATATATGATCATTGATTCAAATGCCAGTAGATACGTACTAAGAAAACAAAAGCAATTAAATTTGCTGTTTGACGACTCTCGGATTTGCCCCAGTGAGAAAACGGTTGGTCGAAACGATGTCGATTCGATATCGTTTCGATGTAAATTTCTTCGATTCGATATCGCTTCGACATCGCTTCGACCACCCATTTCTCTCTGGAGCACGTTGAAATCCTACGTAGGAAGGTGCGAAGCAATAATAAAGTCTATAAGTTGACAAGCGGCATCGCAAACTAGTACACACATTGAGCGCGACGCAATTTTGACTTTATTTCACGAGAGAGCTGCATAAGCTTTCAAACACCAAATTCGAATACGTGTGTTTTTGTTGTGGCACTAGCACTAATTCGTAGTCCAATGACCTTTTTCCTAAAGTTACTCGTCGAATATTGAGATGATTTACCAGAAATTTGTTAACAAATTATAATTTTAAGGCAAAACATCAAAACTAGCCCCGTCGTTGTCTCTATACCTTTGGTGATCTTAAATTTGGCGCGCTGGAAGGCCGCACACTCCGCGTAATGGGGGGAGTCCTGTTTCCGGCCACACTGTTCGCCGCACGCGGCGCACACCGGCCAGCCGCAGCTGGCGCACTGCAGCCACTGGAAGTGCGGGGTCTGGAGCATGCTGCTGCAGGCCACACACGACATCTGCAACATAACACGATTTAGATAAAGATGGTGTGCGAATATAGTATACAGCAGGGGCCTGCGAACCGGTATTGCAGGCATTGCATCTGCAATACCAGTCCTCAGAGTGGTATTGCAAAGCAATACCACTTTTTCTGGTGCCTGAAATATTACTGACCGTATTTCCGTTCGCACCCAGAATATTTCGCGGCGAAACTCAAAATTTAGGAGTAATAGCATTGTTGGCTCTATTGTCGCTACTGTAAAACTAAATTCCAAAAAAATGCACTGCAATACCACTCGTGAGAGTGATATTGCATTGCAATACCATGCAATACCACTCCTCGAGAACTTGGCAGGCCTCTGGTATACAGTACTCAGGTACCGAGTAGTACGCAATCGAGTTGCATGGATTCAGGTGGATTTAATTACATTCGTCGCAACGAATAACCTGATTCGGTATCGAATCATTTAAAATTTTGGATCTACTTTGCTAAGTGGGGGCGGGCGAGGCGGCCCAGCTCATAAAGACCCTCCGACGCCCCTGAAACGCTCCACTGAACATAATTCTGACACTCACGATTTTAATTTGCTCGTCGTGGTGCGGGAAGGTGACCAGGGGCAGCTCCTTCATGAGGACCGTGCCGGCGGGGATATCCTTTGTGGCCACCAGGTGTCGGCCTAGGCGCGCGTCCCGGCATAGCTCCAGCACGCCACAGGCCTTCTTGTGTCGCGGCCAGTCCTGCTTCTGGTGCTCCTTATCGCAGTAGTAGTCCACCCGGCACCGCGAGCACGGCAGCCCCTCCTTGCTGCACACCACGCAAGGGCCGCGGGGGGCATCTGCAACAAAATTGAAGACATGACAGCCGTCCTGGAGGTCTGCAACTCAATTTGTTTCTCGTAAGTCCGCAACCAATGGAATATGCACTATCGAGACTTGGGGACAAAACGTTATATAGCCGTTCTTTTTTATTATTTTACTGGAATTCTTTGGAACTATTGGAACATAACCCTTTTAGACGCCCTGCCTAAGTGGGGACCATGGCGGTCGCACTTCCTGCCTTCCCTGCACGATAGAACTACCAACCCCGTAAAATCGCACCATAATCTATATCGGACGCCTTAGTATGTCGCACTTCTGGTCAAAGACATTCCTTGTATTGCCGTATTATCTTGGCATAGTGATTCAACAGCCGACCTTCTGCCATACAGTACACGAATGCTGGGAAGGTTAGCCTGACAAGTTACAATGATGGGTGCAGATCTGTTTGGGATAACTTGAAGCAGCACGAGAAAAAAAGGGCAAAACAAAAGTTGAAATCGAACAATGCTTTCTGGTTCTGGTGGCGCCCCGCGCTTTCACCTTGCGCGCCAGCGAGTGAAGTGGCAAGTGGGGGTTACGTTTCGCGCTCGCTTGCGTCTCGTTCCAGAAAAAGTCCGATTTCGAAATTTCTTTTTCCTACAGCCAACGCCGGTCAGCACCCACTCTTCTTTTTCAAGTGCCACGGTGATAACGATGGTTGTGTCTGTCACCTGAATATGAAACACTACAGCGAACTAGCCTTATGCGCACTCACTGTGTAAAAGATGATGGTCTGCGGGTGGGTTTTTGATAGCTGTCTCCTGTTCGACTACGCTCTCTTCGCAGATTTCCTGAAACAAAAGTACGAACAGGTTTTGTAACGACGATTATTTTGAATGCAAGGAAAGACAAGATACAAATACAAACAGTAGTGGTGACACTGCAAGTTAACCACGTCCAGCACAAAAACATTAACTTGGGCTTGAGCGGGGAGGCGTTCGCTACCGCTCTATCAAAATACAAAGAAAATGAAGCCAATGCGTAATCTTTTGGTTTAACAAATTAAGGAGAATTTGTTTTGTGGAAGAAAGTGCTGTACTCTTCAATTTTCATTTTAGCTGGACGAAAGTGGCTCTATGACCATGCATAAGTGATATAATATACCTGTAGCGCTTTGGTTTCAATAGTAGCTTCCTAAGAAATTCAACTAAATCATTAAACCCCAGTGACATTTTTGATGATTGAGTACCTCTCGCGGAAATCCTCGCATTTCTTCTACACTGCGAAGTTAAAATGGCGGCACTTGGTTCGAGGCTTCGAGTCTTAGAGACCAAAGGCAGATCCGAGCCTACACTTTTTTTTACATACAACCGCTGAATTTCGCATAACGTATGAACAAACCTGTTCGTAAGGGTGTCAGCCACTCATGTAATTTGTAGAAAATTAAGGTATTTTTGTTGAAAATTTTGATATTTTCCTCCGCTTTTGAAAGAAATTGAGGATAACTTCATGTATTCTGTACTACTGTAATCGTCATAAACAGACTAAAGCACCAAAATTCTGATGTGATCAATGTGATGATGTAATCCTGTGTATATACTTTGGTCGAGTAACTGACCCCCCGTTCTTACACAGAACAAATTCGTTTTACTATGAACAAGTCGAAATTCTTTGTGTAGTGCTGGTTTAAATTGATTCCAATTACGAACACATCTGTTCGCACGGAATAAGTATAGATGGAGTACGTACCTGTACGCGGTTCGCTGGTGGCTTTTCTACGCTATCCCCCTTGACGCGATCCTTACCAGGCGTGCCAAGGGCTGCCGCCAGCATCTGAATAAGGGAAGACCCTCTCGAATCCGCGACTGCCTTCTTGGGCGCAGTACTTTCTTTTGGCGAGGTGCCCTCTGCAGACGCAATGCTTTTGGCTGCGGCGAACATCTGCATAAGAGCTGCACCATCCGAACCAGTGAGGCCCCTCTTGGGCGCAGCGCCCTCTCGAGCAGAGGCTGCCGCAAGCATCTGCATAAGAGCGGTGCCATCCGAATCCGCGTTCATCTTTTTAGGCACAGTGTTTCTTTTCTGTGCGCAGGTACCAGGGGCCGCGACGCACTTTACAGACGCGGTGCTCTTAACAGATGCAACGCCCTTCTTAGCTGCGGCGCCTGTTTTAGGCGCCGAAGTATTCGCAGTCACGACGGACTTCAAGGGAACGGCGCTTTTTGAATCCGTAACGTCTTTTACTGACGCAACGTTCTTCTTACTCCCGACGCTTTCCTTTGACGCAGATGGATTTGCAGACACGACAGACTTTAGAGGCTCGGCGCTTTTCAACTCCGCTATGACTTTCTTAGATGGAGCGTCTCTTAAAGATGCGGACTCTTCAACAGGTGTGACAACTGAGTGGACGCTGCCTTTCTTAGGCACAGTGCAATCCGCAGCCTTCTTAACGTTTATAGGCGTCGTGACACTCACATCTGAGGCCCCCTTTTTCTTTGCGATGCCCCTCGTGGATACAGGTGTGACGTCGTCATGCACTTGTACGTCGCCTTTCTTGGCTGCGTCTCCTATTTCAGGATCATCACATTTTTTCGGTGCGTTGCCCCCCTGTGAAACTGCGGTGCCTTTATTCTGAGTCGCAGCATCCGTTTTCTTCCCCGCGCTGCCTTGATTCGAATCTGCGGCAGTTTTTCTCTGCGTGTTGCCATTTTTCGCCGTGTCACCCTTTTTTGTCACAGATGCATCACATTGCTTTCGCGAACCGCCTTTCTTAGCAACGCTCTTGGAATCTGCGTCGCTGGTTTTCTTTTTCCTCTTTTTCTTCTTTTTTTTCTTGGATATTGTAATAGGCTCGGCGACTTCGTCAGACTCGACGCAATCCGAAGCAACGACGTCCGCCGTCAAGCGATCTTCAATTGGTGCATTATATGCGCTTTCAGTAAGTGCGGAAACCGTCTTGACGTTATCGTCACCGACAGTGGCCTGCCATTGGTCCTGTATCCAAGCAACCAAATTTGGGCTCACGGAATGGTCTACCTCACGTGGATCAGCCGTCAGATTGTTCAGAGAGTCCGCTGGCAATTCTCCTTTTGCTTCCTTCGGAACTGTGTTCTTATCTAGCACTTGATCCGCCTCATAACTATTCAGGGTGTCCTTTAGGCTATTTTCCTTCGGTGCATCCTGGAAAGGTCTCTGGGAGATACCTTGAAGGGGATTTTGGAGACTGTCTTGAGAGGAGTCCTTGATGTTGGAATCGACAGGTACCTTCGAGACCTCAGCTAGATTCTGCTTTACATCTCGCTTCACCTCGGTTTTCTTACTACTCGCCCCATCTTCCTCGAGGTCCTCATCCAGTGCTGCAACTAGCTGGTCCAGCAGCTGCACATGTCCCTTGCAGCGGGCCAGCGACTTCCTGGAGAAAATCAAGCCCTCGAATCAGACACAGCAGAATGTTCTCTGGCGTGGGACCTTAAATTCCAAATTGAGATTAAAAGGTCAGTTCTGGCAACACACAGCACTGTGAATGAAAAAAAAAATTGAAATAGAATATTTATTTTTGGATGCGTCTGGCGCCCAAAAGATTTGGAGACTCTGGCGGCGTAAGGAGGCTCATCTTGTATCTCGGCCCGCACGCAGTGACGCAAGATGACACGGTCGGGGTATGTCAACCTGGTCACTGAAGTCACCTCTTTCTTTCGAGCTGGTAGTCACGTCAACCTTGCCTCCGTTTGAGTTCACAATCCACTATTTGCTTGACGGCGACATTAAGCAATCGTTACAGAGCGCGCGCGCATGTTTGAATAAAACCCGCGTCATAAGAAATGTACGTAATCATCACGGTCTCGACAGGTTGGTTATGAGTTGAAATGATTTAAGTACTGCTGAACCCTCGCTCGTGCTGGTGGTGTTCATCGCACTAACAAACAAGTTTCAAAAATTTGGAATTAACATTAACTGCATTTTGTAAACGAAGGTGGTAAAGATGGTCAGTGATCAGTTTGACACCCTCACCGCAATTATGCTAATGCGCGCGGACCGGGAGGCTAGTCCACGCACCCTGTCTAGCCCCCTTTGCATTTTCATTTAGATCGGTATCCTGCTAAGCCTTCAATAAAAAAAAGACGTACCACTCTAAAACTCTGGATAAGATGTATGCCAGCCAGCCACATGACGTACTGGGTGGTTGCAGGGGAGGGAGGATTTCAGACTTTTTCGGTGGACCTATGGAGAAAATGAGACAAAAAGGCTGACGGGGCCCGAAAATATAACTTTTGAGAAGAAGGGGGGGGGGGGTCCTGCTGGCCCCCCCAGCCAGTCCGCCCCTGACCAGCCAGCCAGTGTGCTCGCGTAACAAGCTGAGCTGCTGCCAGCAATGTATTGCACATAACACCCTAATATAAAAGTTCGCTCATACTCACCTCAGTGCGATCAGGTTGTCCGGCACGGCGAGGCGGTCTCGAGCCAGCCGCTGCTCCCCGCGCCGTACCGCCTTCCCTAGCCTGTCCAAGGCCGCGGCCTCCTCGACGTGGAGGCTCTCCAGATCAGCAGCCGCCTCCCGCACCAGCCGGCGCACTCCGTACAGGGTGTGCAGCTCGTAGCAGGTGGCCTGGGGCTGCGAGTCGCAGTCCCCGCACCAGAGGCTGGAAGCAAGCAGCCAATTCTTAGATCCTTTCGAAGTCCGAGGGAAAAAACATATGCTAAGTGTTAAAAGACTTAAGTTTTGGAAAGAACTAAGAAAGATGAGCTGGCGTTTGGCGCGGCGCGGTAGACTACATTGAAAACACAAAACTGTACATGCACGGTATTTCTCGGTGTTTCCACTCGCCATGTCGCCCCAAAGAAGGAAGAGTGGTGTGAGGACTGTGTTTCTCGTTGAACCTGGATGCATGTCCACGCAACTCCTTACACCTTAGCCGTCCATCCAGTTGCTTCTCCACAGCGCAACTGGTTCTCATTACTCCTAATTTCAACACCATATCTTTTTAAGCGCAAAAGACTAACATTGCTAACATTGCTAACAGTGTTACTTGATATTACTTTGCGGTCTTCTTTCATCAAACAGGCCATCAAACATACGATATCAGGGAAAGTGCTACCTGCCCCGAGGTAAAATTTAATGTTGTCTTTCGGTTCGCCGAAAGTTAGCCAGAGCGCACTAAAAGCAAACATCCTCGGCC